>CAUYLG010077431.1:0-160236 GCA_963573385.1 Cacajao melanocephalus
CACCAGTTAGAATGGCGATCATTAAAAAATCTGGAGACAACAGATGCTGGAGAGGATGTGGAGAAATAGGAACACTTTTACACTGTTGGTGGGAGTGTAAATTAGTTCAACCATTGTGGAAGACAGTGTGGCAATTCCTCAATGACCTAGAAATAGAAATTCCACTTGACCCAGCAATCCCATTACTGGGTATATATCCAAAGGATTATAAATTGTTCTATTATAAGGACAAATGCACACGAATGTTCATTGCAGCACTGTTTACAATAGCAAATACTTGGAACCAACCCAAATGCCCATCTATGATAGACTGGACAGGGAAAATGTGGCATGTATACACCATGGAATACTATGCAGCCATAAAAAACGATGAGTTCGTGTCCTTTGTAGGGACATGGATGAACCTGGAAACCATCATTCTCAGCAAAATGACACAAGAACAGAAAATCAAACACCGCATGTTCACACTCATAGGCGGGTGTTGAACAATGAGAATACATGGACACAGGGAGGGGAGCATCACACACTGGGGTCTGTGGAGGGGGAGCTAGGGGAAGGGTGGGGAGTTGGGGAGGGATAACTTGGGGAGAAATGTCAGATATAGGTGATGGGGAGGAAGGCAGCAAACCACACTGTCATGTATGTACCTATGCAACAATCTTGCATGTTCTTCACATGTACCCCAAAACCTAAAACACAATAAAATATATATATTTTAAAAAAGAAAGAAAAAAATAATTAATTAAAAAAGGAATACTCTAGTTTAAACCAATTAGGGTTGACTTCTGGATCTGTGGGTGGGGTTAGCCCCATCCAATTGGTGACTAAGAAGTTGGGGTGGGGAGTAGAATTTGGGAAGGCAGCAAGCAAATAATACCTAACTCTGTAGAGCACTTACCACCTGCCAACTACTGTTCTGAGCACTTTGCATATATTAACTCTCTTACTGCTTAGAACAGCCCAAGGAGTTGCATCCTGACATTATTCCCATTTTACAAATGAGGAAACTGAGGCACAGGGAGCTTAAGTGGCTTGGTGACACTGCGAGGAAGTGGCAGAACTGGAAGCAAATATCTTGGGACTTTCATAAGAGGTGCCAGGACTGGTATATCCTAAGCTCTTCCACCTGCTGAGGATCATTCTTTAGGAAAAGCTGATAGGATGATGTCTGGCTGGGGAAGAGGACTCCTGGCTGCCTTCTCATCTTCCGCTTGTCTTTTCTGTCCACAGTGGGATGATTTCATGGAACTTGGCGGAAGCATCCCTGACACCCAACTGGAGCAGGTCATCCAGAGCCAGAAGGCAAATCAGTGCGCCGTGCTCATCTACACTTCAGGGACCACAGCCATGCCCAAGGGAGTGATGCTCAGTCATGACAACGTATGCCAAAGTCCCTTTGCTCTGGAGTGGTGGCCTTTCGGCTGTTTTTCTCCTTGGCTTCCAGGGGCAGCATGGCATTCCAGGGTCTAGCACGCAGTGGCTCCTTCACCACTGGGAGATAGGTAGTGTAGTTAGTTGCTTCACTAGGGGGCAGCAGAGTGCAGCCATTGAGAGCAAGGAATGCTGGTCAGGTCAAAAGCAGAAAAATATCTGGCAGGGTATGCACCCAACAGACAATGATGGTTCCTTTGTGTGCGTAAGGAAGGGTGTGTGTGTGTGATGGAGTCTCACTCTGTCCGCCCACCCCTGCCTCCTGAGTTCAAGCAATTCTTGTGACTCAGCCTCCTGAGTAACTGGGTCTACAAGCCAGTGCCACCACACCTGACTAACTTTTTGTATTTTGGGTAGAGATGGGGTTTCACCATGTTGACTAGGCTGGTCTCAAACTCCAGACCCCAGGTGATCCATCTGGCTTGGCCTCCCAAAGTGCTGGAATTACAGGCATGAGCCACTGCACCTGGCCTATTTTTTAAATTGTTCTTAGAGATGGGATTTTGGCTTCCTGTAAAATTTGATGCATACATTTTACTATAACAACAAGGAAAGCAGACTTCAAGTCTGGCAATAAATCATTGGAGTAAAAATTAAAAGTTCAGACATTACAGAAGCCCTTATAATGAGATGATCTTGGACTCTACGATACATGATATAGAAAAATGTTATTCCTGGTCCAGTTCCCATCATCACTCCTGCACCTGTGTGGTTGCTTCCACCCCATTCTGTTACCCGCCTCCTATTCAACTCCCACCCTCACCCCCGTCTGTCCTCTCTATAGCCACCAGAGGGCACCTGTGAGCACCTGAGACAGGTCCCATTCCTCCTGTCCGCAGCCCTCCTTGGCTCCCACCTCCTCCAGGTAAAAGTCCGAGTCTTCCTGAGGCCCACAAGGCCCTGCAAACCTAGCCCCATCTCCTTCCTCCTCTCCTCCCTCTCTCCCCCTTGCTCACCCTGTTCTAGCCACACGGTCCTCCTCGCTGTTCCTCCAACACACCAGACACAGTCCTGCCTCCAGGTCTTTGCATGAGCTCCGTGGGAAGGTATTTTCCCCTAGTTAACCACACAGCTTTTTCCCTCACCTCCTTCTGGGGGGTCTCTGCTCAGTGTCACTTCCTCAGTGAAGTCCTCCCTAACTTCCATGTTTGAAATAGCTAACAATAAACCACCCCATTACTACCTAATTCCCATTTGGCTACTTCTTTTCTTCCTTAGGATTTTTTTGACACTGACATATTATGTGCTCATTTGTTTATTAGAAATATCAGCTCCTTGAGGTCAGGGGTTGTCTGTTTTATTTGCTACTGTAACTGCAGTGCCTGGTGGGCAGGAGGACTCCATCTACTTTTGGGAAATGAATGAATGAAACAAATCTCATTAAATAGGATATTTCCCTCTATGCTGATTAGTATTTATGCTCCTGGTGGCTGCATGTATGGTAAGACATTCTCCTAGCACAAAGGTTATAAGCATAAACCCTGGAGCAAGACTGCCCACCTTTTAGGATTTTTTTTTTTCTTGTTAAGTTCCTTATAGATTTTGGATACCAGTCCTTTTTTTTTTTTAATACAGAGTCTCACTCTGTCATCCAGGCTGGAGTGCAGTGGTGCTGTCTCGGCTCATTGCAATGTCCACCTCCCGGGTTTAAGGGATTCTCCCAAGCAGTTAGGATTACAGGCACCCACTACCATGCCTGGCTAACTTTGTATTTTTAGTACAAATGGGGTTTCACTATGTTGGCCAGGCTGGTCTCAAAATCCTGACCTCAAGTGATCCACCCACCTCAGCCTCCGAAAGTGCTGGGATTACAGGCGTGAGCCCCAGTGCCCAGCTGATATTAGTCCTTTACTGGATGCATAGATGCAAATATTTTCTCCTGTTCTGTAGGTTGTCTTTGCTCTGTTGTTTCTTTTGCTCTGCAGAATTTCTTAAGTCCTAATTGTCCATGTTTCTTTTTGTTGCATTTGCTTTTGTGGTCTTAGTCATAAATCCTTTGCCTAGGCCAATGTCCAGAAGAATTTTTCCTAGATTTTCTTCTAGGAAGAACATTTCCTGGGTTTTCTTCTAGTTTCTTCATTCTTCTGCACATGGCTAGACAGTTTTTCCAGCACTATTTATTGAACAGGATGTCCTTCCCCATTGTTTAATTTTGTTACACCCTCACATAGGTTTTCCAAGTTGCTTACTTTTTCTTCTTTTCTCTCAGCAATGCCAATAAGTCATAGGTTTGGTTGCTTTACATAATCCCATATTTCTCAAAGACTTTGTTTTCTTAAATTCTTTTTTCTTTACTTTTGACTGACTTTTGTCTTTTTTTAAACGGTCATTAGTTACAATCTGTTTGAAAATCATTCTTCAAGCTCTGACGTTCTTTCTTCCGCTCAGTCTAATCTATTGTTAAAACTTCCAACTATATATTTAAATTTCTGTAGTGAATTTTTCAATTCCAGAAGTTCAACTTGGTTTTTTCTTAATATATCTACATTGTCTTTCATATCTTGAAGTGTTTTTCTAATTTCCTTATATTGGATTCCAACTTTCTCTTGGACCACACTGTTTCCTTGCAATCCATATTTTAAATTCTTTTATCTGTCATTTCAGACATTTCAATCTGGTGAAGACCCATTGCTAGAGAACTGGTGAGATTCTTTGGAGGTGTTCAAACACTCTGGGTTTTTCTACTGCCAGAATTCTGTTGTTTTTTTTTTTTAAAGATGGGGTTTCACCATGATAGCCAGGCTGGTCTTGAACTCCTGACCTCAGGTGATCCACCCACCTCAGCCTCCCAAAGTGCTAGGATTACAGGCGTGAGCCACTGCGCCCAGCTACTGCCAGAATTCTTGCTCTGATTCCTTCTTATCTGAGGGAGCTGTCACTTCTTATTTTTGGATCTTCCATTGTTTGGATGGGACTTTTGTATTTTTTAATTCTATTTTCCCTTGAGGGTATGGCTGTGGTGTATGTTGTGTATGATTGTATGGCCTTGCTTCTGAGTACTTTTGGGGTCCAAAGGTCTGTATGGGTTCCATGGTTGTGGACAGCTTCTATACAGTGGCTTTCTCAGATGCTGCTTGTTGTAACAAGGTACTGGACATAAGAGCCAACACTGTCTCCTGCAGGACTGAGGGTGTTGAGGTCTCAGGAGGCTTACCTCATGCACTGTCAATAAACCCTTCCAGTAGCAAGTTTTGTTTGGTGGTGCCATGCAGGCTGCAGTCCAGTAGATGGCACTTAAAAGTCAGAGCCAGCAGGTAGGCTGGTGCCAGGTAGGCATGCATACCCTGATGGGGATAGTGGAAAGAGATCACGATGGGGTGCACTGAGGTCGCAGGGGTAGGGGCAGGGGATGCACTAGCTCCTTGTTCTGAGCCAGCAGGAATGTTGTGTTTCTGTTTTCACATCTGTAAAACAGGAAGAATTATAGTTACTGACCCCCAAGTGTTACGATGATTAAATGACCTGGTGTTTGTAAAGTATGAAAACAGTGTCTGGCTCATAGTAGGTACTTTATAAGTGTTTACTAAATTTATTTATTTATTTATTTCACTAAATACATTTAAAATGGGCCTCCAGGCTAGGCATGGTCCCTCAGACCTATAATCCTAGCACTTTTGAGGCCACGCTGAAAAATATAGTGAGACCCTCCACCCACAAAATAGTTTTAAAAAAATTAACTGGGTGTGGTGGTGTGTGCCTGTAGTCCCAGCTACTCAGGAGGCTAAGATGGGAGGATCCCTTGAACCCAGGAGTTTGAGGCTGCAGTGAGCTGTGATCACACCACTGCACTCCAGTCTGGGTAACAAGAGTGAGACCCTGTCTGAAAATCAAATAAATAAAAAATTTAAAAATGAAATGGCCCTTCTGTGAGGGTGAGGCACCCTGGATTATTCCTTATGTTACAGATCACGTGGACAGCAGGAGCAGTGGCAAAGGACTTGAAACTGACAGAGAAGCATGAGATGGTGGTCAGCTACCTCCCACTCAGCCACATTGCAGCACAGATGATGGACATCTGGGTACCCATAAAGATCGGAGCGCTCACATACTTTGCTCAACCAGATGCTCTCAAGGTAAGATCGAGTAAGGACCTGGGGCCCCCACTTCATCCTCTTGGGCAGCCGAGGTGAGTAGATGGTTGTTAATCATTGGACAGATTCTTTGGATGAAGCTCCAGGTCTAACGCTTTTTTTCTCTGTCCTCATCTTAATGCTCTATTTAGAAGCATTAAAAACAAGACCAGGCACAGTGGCTCATGCCTGTAATCCCAGCACTTTGGGAAGCCAAGGCAGGCAGATTGCTTGAGCCCAGGAGTTGAGACCAGCTTGAGCAACATAGTGAGACCCCATCTCTACAAAAACAAAAATAATAATAGTGAATTTTTCTAAAAAAAAAAAAAATCTGACCAAATAAAAAAGAAAAACTTTTTTTTTAGCCAGCTGGCTACATTCTCTTAGTTTTTATCTTTATCCAACTCAAGGCATCCATGTATGGTTATATGGATAGAACACTGATCAACCCAAGACAAAGATGTACTTGATATTGAAAGTACATGTGAGTGTGTGTGTGTGTATGTGTGTGTGTGTGTGTTTGTTTTGTAAGTCAATATTCTCAAATCTAAAAAGCTCAAACAATGGGAGTTTTTGGCAGCAATGTCTGATCTGAATTGATACGATGCTGTTTGCGGTCTTCATTTTATTCCACTTACTGGGATTACACATATATTTGACTGTATCCTTTAGATATTATCTACTGCTTTTCTATTGCAGTAAGTGAGGACTTAGCTCCCTTCCTCTTCTGTCTCCTCATTTCTCCTTCTCCATTCTCTCAATATAAATTATTCTTAGTTAGCTGAGCCAAGTAGTTTACTATATGATTACATTTCCTGTTTAGTACAACTGTTTGGTTTTCCCAGAATTAATAGTTGCCTTTCTTTTCCAATTTGGTGAAGTTTTTGCATACATGTTCAGTTGCTCCATCTGATCTGTCACATGCTTATCAATATTCTCCACATGTTCAAATATTCATTGCAGTTTTTTAAGATGGAGTCTCGCTCTGCTGCCCAGGCTAGAGTGCAGTGGTGCAACCTCTGCCTCCTGGGTTCAAGCAGTTCTCATGCCTCAGCCTCCCAAGTAGCTGGGACAGCAGGCCTGCACCACCACACCTGCTAATTTTTGTATTTTTAGTAGAGAGAGTTTCACCATTTTGGCTAGGCTGGTCTTGAACTCCTGACCTCAGGTGAGCCTTGGCCTCCCAAATTGCTGGTATTACAGGCATGAGCTACTATGCCCTGCTTCATTGCATTATTTTTTTCCTCCATCCTTCTGCACTTAGCTGGACTATTGTTTTAGACTGTCTTAGGTTGGGTCCCCTAGAAGCAAAATTTGAGTTGGAGATCTTTGTGATTTATCAATGGGGAGCTCTCAGCTGAAAACCAAAAGGAAGATAGGAGAGGATAGGCTGGGGGAAAAAAACAAGAAAGGACGTATATTCAGCTGGATTGTAACCTCAGATTGATCCCACAGGAAGCTCTGAGGCATGAATGACACCACAGAGTTGTTCCACTTTGAGGCAAGGAGGCTGTGCTTTTGTAACTCCAACTCAGTCATTGGCTGTGGGCTCAGGCACCCATGGGGGGTGGCGAGCACAACTTTCCAGTTATTTCTAAGTAAGGGCAGTTTTCTGGAAAAGAAGGAACTGTGGGCCATTAGAGATCTGGATAGGACATCAACAGCATCTTCTACGAGTTGCCATAGAGGGATACCCCTTCTCTGCATTGCTGGTTGGATTCCCTATTTTCTGGGTTTTTGCCTTCTTTTTTTGGATTATTCCTTGATTTAGTTGGAGATCATTCACTGGTAGGTTTTTCAAAGCAGTTATGTGAGAGAACACATTGATTTGCTTTTTAAAATGTTGTGTTTTGTTGTTGTTGTTTTTACAGACAAGGTCTTGCTCTGTCAATCAGCTTGGAATGCAGTGGCATGATCATAGCTTACTGCAGCCTTAAATTCCAGGGCTCAAGGGATCCTCCCACCTCAGCCTCCCCTGTAGCCAGGACTATAGGCACGTACCACTAGGCCTGACTAATTTGTTTAACAGTGATTTCCTACATGTCTGGACTTTGCAAACTTAACGGGGCCAGGAAAGAATCTTGACATTTCTTCCAAGCTACATTCTCTGAATTAGTTTCCTACTAATGCCACAACAAATGAACAGAAACTTAGTGACTTAAAACAACATTTATTTATTTATTTAGAGATAGAGCCTCGTTCTGTTGCCCAGGCAGGAGTGCAGTGACATGATCTCAGCTCACTGCAACCTCCACCACCTCCTGGGTTCTAATGATTCTCGTGCCTCAGCCTCCCAAGTTGGGATTACAGGTGTGCGCCACCATGCCCAGCTAATTTTTGTATTTTTAGTAGAGACGAGATTTCACAATATTGGCAAGGCTGGTCTCAAACTCCTGACCTCAAGTGATCCACCTGCCTCAGCCTCCCAAAGTGTGGGATTACAGATGTGAGTGAGCACACCTGGCCTATTTATTTTCTTATAGTTCTGGTGATCACAAGTCTGAAAACAGGTCTCACCGGGCTAAAATCAAGATGTCATCAGGGCTGCATTCCTTCTAGAGGCTCTTGAGGATAATCTATTTCCTTTTGCCTTTTCCAGCTTCTAGAGGCCACCTATGTTCTTCCTCTCAGGGCCCCTTCCCCCATCTTCTATGTTCCTCATCGCACGGCCCCTTCCTCCATCTTCTGTGTTCCTCATTGCACGGCCCCTTCCTCCATCTTCACAGCCAGCAGCGCAGCCTCTTCCCACCTCTCTCTGACTCTGACCCTTCTGCCTCCCTCTTATAAGGGCCCTGTGATGACAGTGGGCCACCCAGATCATCCAGGATGATCTCCCATCTCAAGATTCTTAACTTAATCCCATCTACAAAGTCCCTTTTGCCATGAAAGATTATATATTCACAGGTTCCAGGGGTTAGAACATGGACATCTTTAGGGGGCCATTATTTTGCCTCCCATACTCTCCATCAAGAAGGCTAAATCTTAGGGCCTTTGTACTTCCTCCTAGAAGGTTCTTTCTCCTGTTCTTTTCAGGGCTGACTCTTCTTTGTCACTTAGCTCTCTGCTAAATATTTCCTTGGTTCCTTTCAATCCCTCTCTTAAGCCCCATGTCAGTGCCTGAGATGTATTATGTAATCAATACATATTTCCTTTCTTGGCTGAACACATAACGCATACACATTTAACTATAAGACCCGAGAAGTTTCCATTTTCCCACATCTTTACCAACTCCTAATATTGTCAAAATGTTTACAAATTGTTTAGTGACAAAAGTGTCTTAATATTTTCAGAAATTTCCAGACTGTTTTCCAAAGTAAGTGCACCATTTTACATTTTCACCAGAAACGTGAAGGTTACAGTTTCTCTACATCTTCACCAACACATTATTATCTGTTTTATTATCATTGCCATTCTAGTTTGCATTTCCTTGATGACTAACGATAGTGAGCATCTCTTCATGTGTTTATTGACCATTTGCATATCTTCTTTGGAAAAATAAATCTGTTCAAATAGTTTGGCCATTTAAAAATTTGGTTGCTCTTTCTGTGCTAGCATCGCTAGTAAAAAGAAAAGTAAAAGCTGGGTGCGGTGGCTCACACCTGTAATCCCAGCACTTTGGGAGGCCAAGGCAGGCAAATCACTTAAGGTCAGGAGTTCAAGACCAGCCTGGACAACATGGTGAAACTCCATCTCTACTAAAAATGGTGGTGTGCCAGCTACTCAGGAGGCTGAGGCAGGAGAACAGCTTGAATCCAGGAGGCAGAGGCTGCAGTGAGCTGAGATGGTGCCGCTGGACTCCAGCCTGGGCTGGAGGGTCTATCAGAAAGAAAGAAAGAGAGAAAGAGAGAAGGGGGGATGGGGTGGGGAAGAAAGGAAGGAAAGAAGGGAAGGAAAATTAAAAATGAAAAAAATTTTTGGTTGCATATCTAATCTTACTGTGGAGTGTTTATGGTTCTTTATATATTCTGGTTACAAATCCTTTACCAAATTTGTGGTTTGCTAATACTTTCTCCCAGTTCTATGGCTTGTTGTTTTCTCAATAATCTTTTGAAGAGGAAAAAGTGTTTAATTTTGATGAAGTTTGATTTATCTATGTTCTTTTATGCTTTTGGTATCATATCTAGGAAATCTTTGCCTAACCTAAAGTCACAGAGATTTTCGTCTATGTTTTCTTCCAGAAGGCTTTTAGTTTGACCTCTTATATTTAGGGCTATAATGCATTTTCAGGTGATTTCGTGTTTGGTGAGAAATAAGCCTCTAAGCCCAAGTTTTGTGGAGGTGTTTTTTTTGTTTATTTTGTTATGCATTTCAATAGCCCCCCCCCACCCCCTAACCTCCACTAAATTGCCTTGGCGTTTTGTTGAAAATCAATTGATGATAAATGTAAGGTTTTGTTTCTGGATCTTCTATTTTGTTCCACTGATCTGCATATCTGTCTTTACACCAAAGCCACAGACTTGATTACACTAGCTTTATAGCAGGATGATTTACTTTTCCTGGTCTGCATGGGACTTCCCCAGTTTTAAAACAGAAAGTTTCACATTTCAGATACTCTTGCAGTTCTGGGTAAACCAGGATGGTTTTTCACCCTACTTTAATTTAAAATCAGGTAGTAAGTCCTCCAATCTTGTCTTTCTTTTCCAAAATTGCTTTGGCTATTCTAGAGCCTCTGCGTTTCTATATAAATTTTAAAAACGGCTTGTCAATTTGTATTTTTTTTTTAAACTGCCTAGATTTTCATAGGGATTGCATTGAACCTATAGGTCACTTTAGGGCAGAATCTTGCATCTTTTTAACAGTTGAATAATAGTCCACTGTATGCTTGGACCACAGTTTCTTTAGCCAACCCCTTGTCATTGAACCTGTAAGGTGTTTCCATTCTGTTACAAAACAGTGTTGCAAAGAATATCTTGAATGTGTCTGTGTGCCTGAGTCTTTCCTTCAGTTGAATTACTTCACTCACAGAAGTGAAGTTGACAAGTTGCATTTAAAATGTTAATAGTACTGTCATGTTACCTTCCAAAAATATCTTACCAGGTTTTATGCTCCTCATCAAATCCCTAGAGAGGGTGCAAAAATCTGATTGGCCAACCCAGCGAATGGGTTGTCTCCTTTGGGTTGGGAGCCCTGCCTGATCTGATCAGTGATGGAATGTTCTCTTGGACAGAGTTGGGTCGATCAGGAGAGATGGACCTCCCTGATGCACGGAAGGCACTGCTGTGGCTAACCTAGCTTTGTTCCATACAGGGCACCTTGATAAATACTCTAAAGGAGGTAAAGCCTACTGTCTTCTTGGGAGTGCCCCGAATTTGGGAGAAGATGCATGTGGAAGTGAAGGAAAATAGTGCCAAGTTCACCGGCTTGAGGAAGAAGGTGTTTGTGTGGGCAAGAAACATTGGCTTCAAGATCAACTCAAAAAAGATGTTGGGGTAGGTGGAACATCCAGAGGGCTGGGAGGGTAGTTGGTGAGGAGGAGACTCAGCCTTCTCCAGTGGGTCCCATCAGCCCCCTTTCCACTTGACGCATTCTTATTCACAGGAAATACAATACTCCCATGAGCTACCACATGGCTAAGACTCTCGTGTTCAGCAAAGTGAAGATGTCCCTTGGCTTGGATCACTGTCACTCTTTTATCAGCGGGGCTGCGCCCCTCAACCAAGAGACTGCCGAGTTCTTTCTAAGCTTGGACATACCTATAGGCGAGTTGTATGGGTTGAGTGAGAGCTCAGGACCCCACACAACATGCAACCAGAATAACTACAGACTTCTAAGGTATCAGCCTCCAAGGCAGACCCCTGCTCCTCCCATAACATGGGGTCAAGAGGGGGAAGGTGGGTGGACAGGTGGGCCTCTGGGTTAAGAGGAATCCTGACATGGTGTCTCCAGAATGATCCTGTTCTCTAGCCTCCAAGTCCTAACTGTGCAGGACCATGGGAAGCCCTAGATGGTCAGAGAGCCACAGACAAGGGGGATGGCTCTGTGTACATTCCATGGTCTCCCTGTTTGTCACTTGTGAGTTCTGCCTCCAAGTTCACCACCTGTGACCTCAGCACCTTTTATCCCCATGATCCTCCATCTCAAAACACCTCCATGGGTCATTCCTGGCTTTCTCCCAAGCTCAGCTTGCCCTAGGCTGCAAGGTTGAACCCATTGATAAGAAAACTTTAAGAATACCAAGTTCAGGTTCAAATTCCCATCACAGCTGTCATAGACTCTTCCGGTTGTGTTTCCCTGACTCCCTCTTTTTAGCGCAGGTGAGCTTTGAAAAAAATCTTTTCATATATGTGTTTATTTATTGTTAAAAATTTAATTTCAAAGTATTTTTAGAGCTAGAGTCTCACTTTGTTGCCCAGGCTGGAATGTAAAGGTACAATCATAGTTCACTGTAACCTTGAACTCCTGGACTCAAGCATTCCTCCTGCCCCAGCTTCCTAACTAGCTGGGACTATATGTATGAGCCTCTATCCTCAGCAGTTTAAAAAAAATTTTTTTTTTAATAGAGATGGGGTCTTGCTATGTTGCCTAGGCTGGCCTCAAACTCCTGGACTCAAGCAATCCTCAGCCTCCGAAAGCGCTGGGATTACAGGCATGAAACACCATGCCCAGCCTTTTCATACACTTAAAGGTCATTTGTACTTCCTTTCCTATGAACTGTCCATATTATCTGCCTATTTTTAAAATTAGATTATTGGTCCCTTTATTATTGGTTTGTTGGCATTTTTTACATATTAGGAAAATCAGCCCTTTGTCTTTCATATGAGTTACAAATATTTTATCTCCTGGCTTGTCACTGGTATTTTGATTTTAGTTAAGATTTATTTTTACTGTGCAGAAATTTGTGGTCACAAATTTAGATGGTTGAACTTATCAATCTTTTCTTTTATGGCTTCTGGATTTTCCCACATACCTAGAAAGCCTTCGGTGGGAAAATCATAAGGCAGCTTTTGATTTCTCAGGCCTGCCTCCTTTTTTTTTTTTTTTTTTTTCCTCACTGGGGGAATTCCTACAGTTAAACCTGGGTCCACTGGCCCTTCTAACTGTTAATCAAAGAGATCTCTGCAACACAAGGAGAAAATACTTCCTTTCCTGCATCCTAGAATTGCCCTGGACAATGCTATCTCTATTAAAAAAAAAATTAGAAGAAGAAGAACCCAGATTTCAGACAGTGCTACTCTGTTTTATGAAAGTAATTTTTGCCACTAAAGAGATTCTAGGTGGTTGTCGTTCTTAAAATTAGCAGTCCTAATCACTGCAGAGAGGTCTACCTATCCGTTTTCTTAAAGATGAGGAGTTTTTGTTCCTATCCTTAAGCCAAAAGCACTTTTTTCTTTGCCAGTATATGTGGAGATAAAAAAACAAACAAAGAACAAAAACAGCCTACAATGCTGCTGGATTTTCTTTTTCTTTCTTTCATTTTTGTTTTTGTTGTTTGTTTGTTTTTTGAGACAGGGTCTCACTCTGTCACCTAGGCTGGAGTACAGTGGCGTGATCACTACTCACTGCAGCTTTGACCTCCTGGGCTCAGGTGATTCTCTCACCTCAGCCTCTCAAGCAGCTGGAACCACAGATATGTACCACCATGCCCTACTTTTATTTTTTATTATTTTTGTAGAGCGTCTGGGTTTCTGTATGTTGCCCAGGTTGGTCTTGAACTCCTGGGCTCAAGCAATACTCCTGCCTCGGCTTTCCAAAGTGTTAGGATTACAGGCGTGAGCTACCACACACAGCCACTGCTGGGTTTTCCAGTTCACAAAGCCTTTGGGAATCTGACACAGTGGATTAAACACTGCAGCAAACACCTCCTTCTCTGCACTGGGGTGCATATCCAGCCTGCTCTAGCTGAGCAGAGTATTAGGAGCCTAGGCTGCAGACCCAGGCAGAGCTGGGTGGCTGACTTTGTCTCTGAGCCTCAGTTTCTCTGCTTCTGTCTCCTTAGCTGCGGCAAGATCTTGACTGGGTGTAAGAACATGCTGTTCCAGCAGAACAAGGATGGCATTGGGGAGATCTGCCTCTGGGGCAGGCACATCTTCATGGGCTATCTGGAAAGTGAGACTGAAACTACAGAGGCCATTGATGAGGAAGGCTGGCTACACTCTGGGGATCTGGGCCAGCTGGACAGTCTGGGTTTCCTCTATGTCACTGGCCGCATCAAAGGTACCAGGGGCTGAGCTCTTTGGGGATCTCCTGCAAGCAGGCCCACCCTAAACATTTAAGGGCCCAGGGTACCAGCACAAAGGCCACCCCAGTTCCTCACATTCCCAGAGGAGCTGTGCAGAAACACCTCAGTTTGTACAACCCAGCTCTGTTCTCCTATCTAGCAAACAGTTACTTCTTGGTCAATTGGCATCCCATAGTCCACCATCAGGAGGATGGACCTGCAAAAAACAAGCCCTGGAATCTCCTGAAGCCCCTTTCAGAATAGCACCAGCCCAGAGGGAAACTCAGTAAGAGAAGGATAAGGAAATTCCTTGTGACATTTTGGCACCTGGATCCAGCCATACTCTTTTGAACTTTTTAGTTATATTGAGCCAACAGTTTAACTTTTTTTAACTCAAACTCATTCAAGCTGGCTCAAATGGGCTTGAATAAAAAAGTACCATTTTCTTCTGCAATTTGAGAGGATAATAATCTACAGAGTTGTAAGGATTAAAGTAAGTATAGAACAAGGATAAGCCAACTTTTCCTGAAGAGGGCCCTTTAGTAAATATTTTTGGGTTCACAAAACATGCATCTCTGTTGCAGCTTCTCAACTCTGTGATCTGTAGCACAAAAACAGCTGTTGACAACACATAAAGAATGAGTGTGTCCAGCTGCCAATATGAGTATCATAATTTTTATATGTCAAAAATATTCTTCTTTTGACTTCCAGCAACTTAAAAAATGTAAAACTAATTTTTAGCTTTTGGTCATACAAAATTGGATAGTGGCCTGGATTTGGCCACTATGGGCCATAGTTTGCCAAAACCTGATGGAGAACACTTAGTATGTTTTTATTAAAACCCACTTAACATGGGTTTAAATAGGTTTGAGGAAAAAAAACAGTAAAACTGTTCATTGAATGTAACTAAACAGGTCAGTTGGCCAAAAGGTCAGCTGGCTGACTCTGGGTGCCAAAATGAGGTCATAAGAAATTTTAAAATTCATTTCTTGAGTTTTCCTCTGTGCTGGTACTATTTTGAGGGTCTTACTACTCTGTTGTCCAGGCTGGAAGGCAGTGGTGCAATTATGACTCACTGTGGCCTCAACTTCCCAGGCTCAGGTGATTCTCCCACCTCAGCCTCCTGACTAAGTAGGACTATAGGCGAGTGCCATGACACCTGGCTAATTTTTTGCAGAGACTCAGTTTTACCATATTGCCCAGGCTAGTCTTGCACTTGTGGGCTCAAGTGATCTGCCCACCTTGGGCTCCCAAAGTGGTGGGATTACAGATGTCAGCTGCTGTGCCTGGCCGCTGGTGCTTTTTTTTTTTTTTTGAGACAGGAGTCTCGCTCTTGTTGCCCAGGCTGGAGTGCAATGGCGCAGATCTCAGCTCACTGCAACCTCTGACTCCTGAGTTCAAGCGAGTCTCCTGCCTTAGCCTCCCGAGTAGCTGGGATTACAGGCATGCGTCACCACGCCTGGCTAATTTTGTATTTTTAGTGGAGACAGGGTTTCTCCATGTTGGTCAGGCTGGTCTCAAACTCCTGACCTCAGGTGATCTGCCTGCCTCGGCCTTCCAAAGTGCTGGGATTACAGGTGTCAGCCACCACGCCCGGATTTTTGTTTTTGTTTTTGTTTTGAGATGGAGTTTCACTCTTGTTGCCCAGGATGGAGTGCAGGGCGCAATCTCAGCTCACTGCAACTTCCGCCTTCCAGGTTAAGTGATTCTCCTGCCTCAGCCTCCTGAGTAGCATGGATTACAGGCACATACCACCACGCCTGGCTAATTTTTGTATATTTAGTAAAGACAGGTTTCACCATGTTGGCCAGGCTGGTCTCAAACTCCTGACCTCAGATGAGGCACCTGCCTCTGCCTTCTAAAGTGCTAGGATTATAGGTGTGAGCCACAGTGCCCAGCCGCTGCTATTCTTAAAGAAACTTTGCCATCTGATAGCAAGAAAGCTACCAACAGTCTAGGCTCACCTCTAACCCCCCAAGGGTCTAGATTATATTATTCTCAACGTTTTCAGAAAACTAGGCCTCTCATTGGATCCTCGGGCCAAGATCTCTCTCAGAATGAATCACTGTTGGGGGTGAAATATGCTGATTGGTCAGAGCTGGTCACATGCTCACCCCTTCAGTCCAACCCACCCAAATCACATACACTAAAACGTGGAGAGTAGTTCCCACTCAGAGTACTCTTACCCCAAGGAGTTACACCATTGATATCCATTCCATGGTCATATTGATTATTATTACTGCTATTAACGACCACAGTAAAGGTGACTTTGTGTGTCCCTTTGGGACAAGGGGGGAGCGAGTTTGGGTGGGTGGGACAGAAAGAGGGAAGCATCTCAGGATGAAAGAACAAGTGACCAGTGGGTCTGGGGCAGGAAAAGGCACTGTTGAAGAATTTCAGAGACTGAGAAAGATTCTTTCAGAGTTAGCCAAAATTAGGGTTGCTACACATGTCCCTGGGGGTAAGACCGGAATTACATGACATTCTGTTGGGGTTACGAAGTTATTAAGAAGCAAGAGAGACAGAGCAGGTGTGGCCAAAAAGGCTTCACTATCTTTCAAGGAGGACATATCGGAAGACCCTAAAACCAGGGTATGGTGGACCAGGAAATAGGCAATTAATTATTAAGATGCTGTCCAAGAGGAAGACACAACTTAGACACTTGGTGGGAATTAAAAGTGGGTAGGGGGAGAGGGCCAGGTCCTCCTGTGCTTCTGGGCTTTCTGGGTGAGTGTTGGCCATGCCAGCAACTGCCCTTCTCATCTCCAAGGGGATGGGGGTTCCGTGTTGTCATGGCTGGACATGTACCAAGCCAAGCTCTGTTCCAGAAATCCTTATCACTGCCGGTGGTGAAAACGTGCCCCCCATTCCCATTGAGACCTTGGTTAAGAAGAAGATCCCCATCATCAGTAACGCCATGTTAGTAGGAGATAAACTGAAGTTTCTGAGCATGTTGCTGACACTGAAGGTAACATGGGTTTGTTGTCATTTGCGGGGGGGGTGGTCTCTGCTGGCCTTGCATTCCCTGGCCCCACCCCAAGGTCATGAGGGTACACCTGTGGGTTCAAGACCCACTTCTTGGTCTTTGGGCCTGGGGAGGGGTGCTGGCCAAGGAGAGTGTGTGCTGACAGGGGTGTCCTGGGGCAGTGTGAGATCAATCAGATGAGCGGAGAACCTCTGGACAAGCTGACCTCAGAGGCCATCAACTTCTGTCGGGGTCTGGGCAGCTGGGCATCTACCGTGACCGAGATTGTGAAGGGGCAAGACCCCCTGGTCTACAAGGCCATCCAGGAAGGCATCAATGACGTGAACCAGGAAGCCACGAGCAATGCACAGAAGATTCAAAAGTGGGTCATCTTGGAGAAGGACTTTTCCATCTATGGTGGAGAGCTAGGTGAGTGGCCATGACATTTTGAGGCTGGTCCCTTGTTAGCATCTGGGACTGTGTGGGCTCTGAAGAGATAGGTCCTTTCCTGAAGGTCAGAGGGTCTATGAGATCAGCCAGGAACCAGGAGAGGGATGCTGCCACCTCTAGCTAACTGGTCCCCAGCTCCCCATCTTGGAAATAAAATCTAAACTCCTTACTATAGTGCTACACAATCTCTCTCTTCATGACCCTTCATTCACTCTGCACCAACTCCATGGGCTTTCTTGATGTTCCTGCATCTCTCTGGGCTTTGTCCAACTATAGGGCCTTTACATCTGCCAGTATGCCTTCCTGGGAGTGCCCTTCCCCCTCAATTCCTTGCATGGATGGCTCTTTCTCATTGTCCAGGTCTCACCCTACAGGCCTCTTCCTCCTCAGAGCAGCCTTGTGCAGGACCACTAGGTCTGTATGCCCACTGCACAGTAATATACCAATATACTGAGACAGCAGGGGTTGCAGCAAAGACAGGCATAGTGTCTTAATTATGGCCAGGCACAGTGTCTCATGCCTATAATCCCAACACTTTTGGGAGGCTGAGGTGGGCAGACTGCTTGAGCCCAGGAGTTTGAGACCAACCTGGGCAACATGGTGAAATTCCATCTCTACAAAAAATACAAAAATTACCTGAGTGTGGTGGCACATGCCCAGCTTCTCGGGAGACTAAGGTGGGAGGACTGGTTGAGCTGGGGGAAGTCAAGGCTGCAGTGAGCCATCATCATGCTACTGCACTCCAGCCTGGGAAATGGAGTGAGCCCTGTCTCAAAAACAAAAAACAAACCTACAAAAACCAAAAAAAAAAAAGGAAATTAAATTCTCTTGCAGGGAAGCCAACCAAGATGGAAGGAACCCTCAAATCTCTCTTTGAGGAATTCCAGGATGGGGTTTTAAGGGGATCTTTGGGGGTGAAGGGCTGGAAAATTAGAGTCATGGATTGGTTGGGGTAAGAGGGATGAAATCATCAGGATGTGGAAGCTATAGTCTTTGTAAGTCAGCTCCTGTGGGGTCCTTCAGATCAGCGGGTATCAGTAGTTTCACTGGTATGCAGGACTTTATCTCAAGGATATCCTTTCATAATGGTTAAGTAAGGAAAACTTTCCAAGGCAGATAAAAAAAAAAAAAAAAGGAAAACTTAACATTTCACAATGTTTAATACGTTATCTGTAGAGCAGTTAAGAGGAACTGTATCTCGCGACTGGTGTTTTTGTGATTCTGGAGCAACAGGCAAACAGCTAGCTATAAGGAAGGGATCAGAGAACAAACTGACCTAATGATGAATGCTGAGTGTGCTGTAAGTGTGGCTGACTTTAGTTTCTCCCCCTCCCTTCTTGATTAATTTTATTAAGTTTATAGGCATGGTTTCTGCCTTCCCTGACCATGGTGGCTAAAGTGGCTTGCCATTGTCCTTAATAATTCACCCTGTAGCTTGCCATCACCCCCATTATACCACCCTGTCTTCTTGCCTCTATAAAGCATCAGAACATGACATTATTCTCTGTATGAGTTGTATTTTTGCTTCTCTTCCCCCGTGAGGGTAGGGCTCACTCCAGAGTGGGGATACTGGATTCTACCAGTGCTTGGCTACAATTTGATGGTGTGGATGGAAGAGTCAGAGTAAGCATGTGGCATTGAACAACCTGGGTTCAAATCCTGTCCCCTCTACACAGGGAAGGGATTTGTCCTACTGAGTCTTGTGTTTTGTTGTTGTTTGTTTTGAGACAGGGTCTCGCTGTCACCCAGGTTGGAGTATGACATCAGGATCACGGCTTGCTGCTGCAGCCTTGAACTCCCAGGCTCAAGTGATCCTCCCACTTTAGCTTCCTGAGTGGCTGGGACAAGTGCGTGCCACCATGCGTGGCTAATTTTTTCTTTTTGTTTTGTAGAGATGTTTTGCCATGTTGTCCAGGCTGGTGGTCTTTTCATCTATCAGTTGAAAACACAGTCCTTGTGGGGTTGCTTGACACACCCAGAGCCCCTAGTGACTAAGAGGCTTTCAATTAATGTCCTGGGCTATGGGAGCAGACAACTCCCAGTTTGAGTCTTGATTCTGCCATGCACTTGCTGGCTGACGTCATAGAAACTTGTCCTCTCTATGGCCCAGCTTCCTCACCTATAAAATGGGGACAGGGGCACGGTTTGAGATGATGACATCCCTCCTCCATTGGGTACACAGTCCACATCAGGCACAGAGTGCAGCATGCTCTCCACCTTCCAGCTCACAGAATCCTCACTACAGCTGAAGGACCACATGAAACTTTTATCATCCCCATACAGACAGCAAAAGTGACACACCCTGAAAGTCACTGGCTCAGCCAGCCACCCAGCCAGCCCCAAGCATGAGACTCTGTTGCCTGGTCATGCATGGGTATGTGGAATTTTATGTCCACAACTCCACTGATTTCTCCTTTCTCAATAGGTCCCACGATGAAACTTAAGAGACATTTTATAGCCCAAAAATACAAAAAAAAAATTGATCAACTGTACCACTGACTGCTTTGATGGAGCTGCTCTCAGCTGTCCTGATGGTGAGATTCAGTTGCTTGGCTTTGCTGGGCAATGCATTTAGCTTTGCTGGGCTGTGCCTTCAGACTCCAGGAGAGGGATCCTCTGAGCCCTCTGAATCCAAGAGAGGGCAGATCTGTGATTGGAATTGCAAAAGACACACACAACACACACACACACACACACACACACACACACACACACAGCTGCAGTGGGTTCTGAGTAGCAGGCTTCAAAACACACACACACACATATACACACATACACACACACACTCATACACACACACGAGTTGCAGTGGGTTCTGAGTAGCAGGCTTCAACTCATGCTGTCTCTACTCTACCAGGGTCATGGTAGGGTATGTAAACTTCTTCAGTTGGCCACCAATGTTGTCAGCTGTGCTTCCTGCCTTTTCTAGAAAGTAGGAGGCAATAAATCACAAATGTTTCATTGGGTCTTATCTGGGGAAGGCCTTTTGTCAGAAACTTTAGTGGAAAAAGTTCTACTTGCCAGGAATCCAAGGAATGAGGTGTGTTGGCCCATTACACAGATAATAAGGGATGGAGACTTGAACTTCCACTACCCACCATTTCTCCTCTCCTTTCCCCAAGACATGTGCAGAGGGAGCCTCCATGACACCAGAATCACTGATAGTTGTTGAGTTGTTGTTTTTTTCTTTAATATAGCTAGATGCACGGTGCAGAGAGAAAGTAGAGTGCATCTTCAATTGTCCTATAGACTGCCTGTAACCTTTACATGGGCAAAGTGTTTTAATGCCACAAGCCAAGCCACGTCTTAGTTTGCTGGGGCTACATAACGAAGTACCACAGACTAGAGGGCTGTGGTTTTATGTTGTTTAAATTTACGTTTAAACAACAAAAATTTCTTGTCTCACAGATCTGGAGGCGAAAAGTGTGAGATCAAGAGACTGGCTGGCTTAGTTCCTTCTGAGGGTTGTGAGGGGAGGATCCATTCCAGACCCCTCTCCTCGGCTTGCTGATGGCTGTCTTCTCTGTGTCTTCACACCATCTTTCCTCTGGGTGTCTCTGTGTTCAAATTTTCCCTTTTTATGAGGACAGATTAGTAAGATTAGGGCCCACGCTAATGGCCTCATGTTAACTTCTATAATGATCCTGTTTCCAAATAAGTTACATCCAGAGGTACTAAAGGTTAGGACTTCAACATATGAAATGTGGAGGGATGCAACTCAGCCTGTAACTCACCGTCTCCATTGTCCTTTGCTCACTGTTGACTAGTTTAAACCCTTCCACACCTTCATCTGTTGATGTCTTGTGGGTGGGCCCAGCAGTTCAACGTACCACATTCATAATTCCTTGTCTTCTGCAAAGATTTCCAATTTCACTTTACAGTTCAATGAAAAACTATTGGACATTGATGTGGGGGTGAGATATAGACCCTTTTACACACACACACAAAACAGAATATAAAATATCTCATCAGTATTTTAAAATCTTGATTATATGTTGAGATGATATTTTGGAATATTGGGTTATAGAAGATATATTATTCAAAATGATTTTACCAGTTTTAATTTTTTATTTTCTTTTTAGAGAGAAAGTCTTGCTCTGTTGCTCAGGCTGGAGTGCAGTGGTACTTTCATACCTAATGTCTTAAATTTTTTTGTAAAGATGAGGTCTTTCCGTGTTGCCCAGGTTGGTCTCAAACTCCTGGCCTCAAACAATCCTCCTGCTTCAGCTTCACAAAGTGCTGTGATTACAGGTGTGAGCCACTGTGCCTGGCCAAGTTCCTTTTTTCAAATGTGGCTGCTATAAATTCTTAAATTGCATAGGTAGCTCCGGTAATACTTCTTTTGGATATTGCCACTCTTAAAAAGTTCATTGTGGAGAGATTTTGGGTGAGGGCTAATTTATAAATGGATCAGTTCACTCCAGAATATTTTCATCATATGGTAACTGTGGGATCTTGGAGACTGAGTGCACATATTACAAGAATCCCCATGTGTTTCTCCTCTTTGTAGCCTTCGGCAGGAAGACCTCATTGCAATAAGTGAAATGCTGCTCTGGATAGAAGCTCTCCCTCCTGTATTTAAGAAGCCACATTCCTTATTGGTTAGTTTCTTGATTGTTCATCTGTTGAAGAGGTGCTCCCTAGAAGAACCTGCCATACCTTTCAAAGCAATAAAATCATTGTTGATCTTTCTATGAACTTTCAAGTCATGATCCTAGGGAAGCCTATTGGGAAGTCTACAAAGAACTGCCTGTTTTAGAAGAAAAATCTGAACTGCAGGCTCCCATTTGATTTTTTTCTCCTTGGGGGACTTGATGAGACATTAGAAAGAAAAAGCCTTCACAAATCTTAAGAACTGGGCCCCAAAATCAACTCGCCTGCCTGGAAGCAACTGGGAAACTTTTCCCAAAAGTTCTGATAAAAAAAAGTACTTCAGAGTCCCATGTCTTGATTTTTGGTGTGACAAAAAAACACTTTTGTCTTTTCCTTCGTGTGATGAGAAGAGGCTTGGACTCTGAAATCAGTTCTGGGTTCAAATTCTGACGAGCTGTGATTTCCACTGTCAGAGGCTCAGAGATTTTAAATCTGGAAAGCAGATCCCCATCTCAGAGGGTGGCCATGAAAGGACATGGAGATGAGGTACAGGGAATGCAGTGTCTGACTCCAGAAAGTCCTCAGTATGAGCTAATGGTTATCGTCAACACAGTCAGTCTTGGTTAACTCAAGAGTCAAGGTATGACTCTTGACTAATTCCAACATTAGGGATGAGTTTTGCTGTTGCGGTAAAATTCAGTAACACCTTAAAGAAGGCAGTTTATTCCTCTCCCATCCAGCAGTCCATTATAAGCAGACCAGAGCTGATATGGCATATTCACAGTGTGTCCCTGAAATATTAGCAGGCAGAGTGGGAGAGGGAACATCTCTCAGCCTGGAGAGAAACAGCGTATCAGGAGCAACAAAACTCCCAGTGTCCCTTAAGGTTCTAGATACTCAGAGGCAGGCCAGAGCCCCTTTTGAGTTTCATTTTTCTTAACATACCAGAAATTTAAAATGGCATTCTCCTTGCGAAAAAATAAGTAATGCAATGCAGATAAGGCTAATGTCATATTTGATTGCTGTATTAGGCCATTCTTGCATTGTTATAAAGGAATACCTCAGATGGGGGCATTTATACAGAAAATAGGTTTAATTAGCTCATGGTTCTACAGGCTTTACAGAATGCATGGTGCTGGTGTCTGTTCAGCTTCTGGTGAAGCCTCAGGGAGCTCACAATCACGGCGGAAGGCAAAAGGGGAGCAGGCATATCACATGGCAAAAGCCAGAGCAATCCAGAGAGTGCCACTCATTCCTAAAAGACCAGATCTTTCGAGAACTCAATATCGTGGAGACAGCAAGCACCAAGCCACGAGGGATCTGCCCGCCATGACCCAAACACCTCCACCAGGCCCCACCTCCAGCACTGGGGATTACAATGCAACATGAGATTTGGGCAGGGGCAAATATCCAAACCACATCAATGGCCCTCCTCAAGTATTTGGTGGGCTTTTACTTTTTAATAAGTTAGTACAGTTGGTCCTCATTATTTGCCAATTCCCATATTTACAAATCTGCCTCCTCGCTAAAATTTACTGGTAACCCCCAAATCAATATTTATGGCACTTTAGAGGTCAGTCCAGGACATACACAGAGGAGTGAAAAATTTGAGTGGCCCACTGTACCTTTCCAGTTGAGGCTGAACAAGGCAATGCTCTGGCTTCTTGTTTCAGCTCTCACAGTGTAAACAGTGCCCTTTCTGAGGTATATCTCATGCCACTTTTTCTGCATTTTTCTGTTTCTGTTAGTAAACCTGTTTGATTTTTTTTTTAAGACAGACTCTCACTCTGGAGTGCAGTGGTGCAACCTCCGCCTCCCAGGTTCAAGTGATTTTCCTACCTCAGTATCCTGAGTAGCCAGGACTACAGGTGTGCGCCATCACCCCCAGCTAATTTTTGTATTTTTTGTAGAGATAGGGTTTTACCATGTTAGCCAGGATGGTCTCGATCTCTTGACCTCGTGACCCACCCAGCCTCGGCCTCCCAAAATACTGGGATTACAGGTGTCAGCCACCATGCCTGGCCCCTTTTTGACTTTTTCAAAAATAGAGACAGGGCCTCACTCTATCACCCAGGCTGGATGGAGTGCACTGATGTGATCCCAGTTCACTGTAACTTCAAATTTCTGGGCTCGAGGGATCTTCCTGTCTTGGCCTCCCAAAGTACTGAAGTTACAGGTATGAGCCACTGAATTCAGCCAAACCTTTATAGTTTTATTCATAACTATACTGTAAAATTTTTGGTCAACATAATTCTATTTTATAGCATGTTTCTACTGTCCATGTGATCTCCCCACTTTTAGGTTTTCTACGTAGTTAATGTTGGTATATGGAAATGCTGTTGATTTTTGTATGTTAATATATCTAGACATCTCACTGCTAACCTAGTTCTCAAAATGTGTAACCTTTTTACAGAGACGCACATATCTTTTGCAAGTATTTTTTCACTTCCTTTTCAATACTGATTCCTCATCAAGGAAATACAAATGGTTGATCATATTGTCAAGTGAGGGAAGCTCAAACACAGGAGAGGAACGTATGTGTTTTCTACAATGATTCTCACCTCGGTCTCACTGTTCTCTTAAAAGTTCTCTCAGTGTTCTTTGAGAAATGCTAAGAATCTACTAACATCAGGAAGGATTTAAAAATTTAACTGTGGTAAAATATACATAATGTAAAATGTGTCATTTTAACCCTTTTCAAGTACACAGTTAAGTGGCATTAAACACATTCACAACGTAGTACAACCATAAACACCATGTATCTCTAGAAGTTTCATCTTTTCAAACTGAAACTTTACATCCATCAAACAATTCCCCATTCCCCCTTCCCCTGAAAGCTATCATTCTACTTTCTGTCTCTTGAATTTTACTACTTTAAGCACCTTAAAAGCGGAATTGTAAGAATATTTGTCATTTTCTGGCTTATTTAACTAAGGATAACGTCTTCATGGTTCATCCTTTTTAAAAATGTTTTCAAGTTTTTAATAATTTTTTTTTAAATAGAGATAGGGTCTCCCCATGTTGCCCAGGCTGGCCTTGAACTCCTGGCCTCAACAGATCCTCCCATCTCAGCCCCTCAAAGTGTTGGGATTACAGGTGTGAGCCACCACGCCTGGCCTCATCCATGTTTAGCATGTATTAGCATTTCTTTTTTCAGGCTGAATAATACTTCGTGATGTATGTACACGTGTGTGTGTATACACATATATATGTGGATAAATTTATCCACTTATCCATCAGTAGACACTTGGGTTGCTTCCACCTTTTGGCTATTGTGAATCATATTGCTATGTATATGGGTCCAGGGCATGGTTCAGAGTTCATGGCAGAAAGGCATGAAACACCCAGAAAAGAAAACCAGAGGTTGGGACTCCTTGGCTCCTGGGTGAGCATAGCGGAGTTCCCAGAGAAGCCAGTTTGGGAGTGGGGGATCTAGTGCTTCAGGGCTGGCCGAGAGGGCAGCTCAGCCAGTGTTGGGATCTTTAGGGTTCAATCTGTCCCTTCAGAGGTTGCCTTGATGGGATGGGAGCATGGAGGGCACCGTCATAGGGTGCCTGGCTGGGTGTAGGGCGCGCAGTGGAGGGGGTGCAGGTGGTCAGCAGTTGTCACAAGTGTTTGGTCACTAGGGAGGAGAAGGCACCCGGCAGGGACAGTGGGCCTGCAGCTGACCTGCTTGCTGGTGGGTGTACTGCTGAACTCCTCTCTCTAGGTCAGTGCGTCTGACTGTCCACCTGTCCCCGCATCCCTTTCTGTGCCTCGCTGGTCATCTCTTTCTCCCTTGGCGATCCACTTCGTACCTCACGTCTCCTGTGTCTGCCATCTCTCAGTGCCACGCCCCTGCCTGTGCCCCCATCTCTCCCTGGTTTTGCCGCTGACACTCCACCTGCCCGCTTCTCTCTGGGTCCACCTGGGGGTCTCGGCCGCCGCTGACCCGTCTGTCTGCGGTCTGAGCTACTTGGACCAGGGAGTGCGACGGGGAGACGCGACTGCGGCTCAGCAAGGACTAACACCAACGAAACACCTGTCGCCGTGTACGACATGGTCACGAACACGGCCATCACGTACGCCAACTACATCGCGCCCGGCTCCAACTACAGAGACAATTGCCACCTGCTCACCTACATTGAGTACCACGAGGAGTGCCCGGGCGCCGCCAAAGCTTTTCTCAAAGTGCCGCCAGAAGTCCCGCGCCTGCGCGCCTCTCCCGCTCCTACTGCGCCTGCGCGCCTCTCCTGCACCCACCCTCCTGCGCTTGCGCGCCACGTATTTCACCGCCTACGCGTAGGCCTTCGCATCGCTCTAGGGCCTTGTCCGCATCGCTCTAGGGCCTTGGTCCCCATCACCTCTTGCGCCTGTGCGCCTTTCCTGCCCTCCGCTACGGCCCACCCGCTTCTGCGCCTGCGCCCCGTTCCAGGGCCTTCTTCCCCCCACACCCCCCACTAGCCTCTTGCGCCTGCGCGCCACTCTGCCCCGTCCCGCCCCCGTCCGCCACGCGCCTGCGTAGTGTTACTCTCCCGTAACTACCGCTTGTCTGACCTGCATGTTCGAGTGGATTCCCTGAGGCTGCCTGAGAGCCAGAGATCAAAAGCTGCAACCTTAGAGATCCTTGTTCGGATCCCAGCGCAGCCATCAGCCAAGTTTTCTTGCACGAAATACTTTGCCTCTTTGTGCCTCTGTTTCCCTTCATAAAGAGTTTACATATAAAAAATATATATATATAAAGGCTGGGCGCGGTGGCGCACGCCTGTAATCCCAGCACTTTGGGAGGCCGAGGCGGGCGGATCACTTGAGGCCAGGAGTTCAAGACTAGCCTGGCCAACATGGTGAAACCCTGTCTCTACTAAAAATACAAAACTCAGCCAGGTATGGTGGCACACCTGTAATCCCAGCTACTCGGGAGGTGGAGGTTGCAGTGAGCCGAGATCACGCTATTGCACTCCAGCCTGGGCAACAAAGCAAGACTCTGTCTCAAAAACAAAACAAAACAAAATTCTGCCCAGTTTTCATCATCATAGCTACCTGTTACCATGGTCATTTAGTTATTTACTTGGTCAATTCCCTGAGGGCAGGAGGCCAGATTGCCTCGTTGCTGTACCAGCGGCAGCCCTCTGGTGTTTGCTGAATGAATGAATGCTCGTTTTTCAGATTAGGAAAGGGGATAAGAGACCTCCTGTGACTTCCTCAGTCAATGTAATAAACAAGTAAATGATGCAATAGGTAGACAGTGGTCAGTAATTCAGAGGAATCCAAGCAGGTAAAAGAGTAACCCGCTGGGGTGCGGGCAGAATTTAAAAATATGGTGGCTGACCAGGCACAGTGCCTCACACCTGTAATCCCAGCACTTTAGGAGGTGGAGGAGGGTGGATCACTTAAGGTCAGGAGTTTGAGACCGGCCTGGCCAATATGGTGAAACTCCGTCTCTACTAAAAATACAAAAATTAGCTGGGTGTGGTAGTGCCCGCTTGTAATCCCAGCTACTCGGGAGGCTGAGGCAGGAGAATCGCTTGAACCCGGGAGGCAGAGATTGCAGTGAGCTGAGATCGAGCCATTGCACTCCAGCCTGGGAAGCAGAGTAAGAACCTGTCTCAAAAAAAAAAAAAAAAAAAAAAAAAAGTGGCTAAGCAGAGCCTGAGAGAGGGCAATATTTAAACAAAGACTTCAATGAAGAGGAAAGATCTAGGGGATGGTGTTCCAGGTCAAGGGTACAGTTTGTGCAAAGGCCCTGAGGCAGAACGGCACCTGCTGTGTTGAAGGAACAGCGAGGAGGCCCGTGTGGCTGGCTCAGAGTGAGAGAGGGAGAAGATGGGGAAGGTCATGCAGTGCCTGGTGGGCTTTGGGGAGGCCTTGGCTTCCCCCACTACCAGGGGTGGGAGCCGTGGAGGCAAGGGAGGGATGTGCCCTGACTCAGGTGCCCACAGGCGCCCTCTGGTTGCTGTGGGGAGGACAGGCTGAGTGGAAAGAGACCAGCTGAGATTGAGATGAAGATAGTTCGGACCAGCGTGTAGCAGGGGAGAGGGTGAGAAGTGTTCAGATTTTGAAAGCAGAGCCCACAGAATTTCTTGGGTGTCTCAGAAAAAGCCACTGAGAATAACCAAAGATTCTGGTTGGTGCCACTTGAAGGATGGAGCTGCCATTGTCTGATATCATGGAAGGTTGAGGAGTAGAGGGAGGAGGTTTAGGGATAAGGGTTGTGGGTAACATCCCTCCCCTAGCTGGGCTGCTTGGGCTTGAGGTGCATGTTAGAAGAGGAAAGAAGGGGTAGGCAGTTGTATCCAAGAGTCTGGAGTGGCGGGGAGGGGCCACTGGATCCGATCGACAGACTCACCTGAGTGAATGGAACCAAGAGAGTTACGTCATTTAAAATTGTCAAGTCAATCCAGATGTCGGCACAGATCATCACAGTGCGTAGGCAGAGCCTGAGCTACCAGGGTGCTCACCCCAACATTTTATCCAATAAAAGTGAAACCAGGCTGGGCATAGTGGCTCATACCAGCTTGGACAACATAGTGAGACCCCATTTCTAAAAAATACGAAAAGTAGCCAGGTGTGATGGTGCATGCGTACTCAGAAAGCTGAGGTGGGAGGATCACTTGAGCCAAGGAGGTCGAGGCTGCCGTGAGCCATGAATGCACCCCTGCACTCCAGCCCTGGGTGACAGAGCAAGACCCTGTCTCATTGAAAAAAAAAAAAAAAGTGAAACCAACAAAAAAACCCAGCAGCCAGAGCACATCATAAGTATCAACCAATAAGGGGGATTATTAAATCCTGACATCTCTATACTACACAATATTGGGGAAGTATTAGATTTGATATTGCAGGGAAATATTTAAAGACCGGGGGAAACAGCCAAGATGAATGGTTTTGTGAACAAAGGCGGGTCGTGATAACACAACCGACTCTGAGAAGTATGCATGCTTGAAAAACGTCAGGAAGGTATTTTGTTTGTAGTTTTTTCCTGGGATTTCTCAATCTCAGGGCTGTTGTCTTTAGGGGCCGAATCATTCTTTGTGGTGGAGAATGTCCTGTATCTAATCTCCATTTACTCAATTCCAGTGGCATTTCATTCCCCTATGACAACTCCAAATGTCTCCAAGTACTGCCAAATGTCCCCTGAGGAACAGAATCACCCTCTGCCTGAGAGTCCCAGTTCCAGATGAATGTGTGGTTTCGTGTCATGAGGGGGATGGGTTATTTTATCAGAGAAAAAAAACAGACCAACAGAAGAAACAGGATGGGCGAGGTGGTTGTAATCCCAGTGCTTTGAAAGGCTGAGGCGAGTGGGTTGCCTGAACCCAGGAGCACAAGACCAGCCTGGGCAACATAGTGAGATCCCGGCTCTACAAAAAATTAAAAAATTAGCCAGGTGTGGTGGTGTATACTTGTAGCCTCAGCTACTTGGGGGACTGAGGTGGGAGGATCGCTGGGGCTGGGGAGGTCAAGGCTGCAGTGAGCCATGATGGCACCATTGCATTCCAGCCTGGGCAACAGAGCAAGACCTTGTTTCAGGGGAAAAAAAAGGAAAAGAAAAAGAATAAAGAAGAAACAGATGACAGAGAAAAGGGAGCCAAAGCTTCTCAGCCTGAGGCTCCCAGGCAGGTGGGGTGGGGATGACTGAGCCTCCTAGTGCCTCAGCCTCACGAGGGCCTCCCTCCCCTAGCTGGGCCTGGAGCACTTCCATAGTGTGGAGATCATGGGTCTCAACTCCAAAGAGTGGGTCATCGCCAGCATTGGTGGATGGCCTCTCCCTGGAGTGTTTTGGGGCAGGAAGCCATCAGCCCACCTTCTCTGGTGTCCTGAGGAAGAGTCCTCAAGACAAGGAGTGACAAAAGCTCCCACTGAAATCTATGTTCAGTGGGATTTTTCAACGGCCCAGTCCTGAGCATGCCCAGCTCTCTCTTCCAGACATTCTCGACCTAGTGAACTCATATACATCCTGTGAAGCCCCGCTCTCATGTCCCCTCTTCAAGAAAGCCCTCCCCACTTCTCAAGGCTCTCCAGCACTAAGCCATCTCTCCACTCATCCAGAACACTGGGGAACACCTTGAGAGTAAGGTCTAAGCCTGGACTGTCCCTGAATTCCACCTCCAAACAGGGTATGTTGTGAGTGTTGCGTGCTGGGGACTCCCAGGAACCTTGCACTCACCCAGTATTGAGTAGCTGGGATTACAGGCATGCACCACCACACTGGCTATTATTATTATTATTATTTGCATTATTAGTAGAGACAGGGTTTCACTATGTTGTCCAGGCTTGTCTTGATTTCCTGGCCTCAAATGATCCGCCTGCCTTGGTCTCCCAAAGTGCTGGGATTACAGGCATGAGCCATCATGCCTGGCTATCAGTTTTAAATAATAATTAATATGCTAAGAGCTCTATGGAAAAAGCAGACAGAGCCTACAACAGGTGAGCCCTTGTAAGCAGAGAAATGGAAACTCTAAGAAATCAAAAGAAAATGGTCATCAAAAGCACTAACATATAAAGAAAGCATGCTTCCAGTAGGCTCGGCAGTGGACTGAACATGGCCGAGGAAATAGTCAGTGAGCCTGAAGACAGGTCAATAGAAATTTCCCACGCTGAAAATCTTAGAGGAGAAAAGAAGCCAGGCATGATGGCTCATGCTTATAATCCCAGCACTTTAGGAGGCTGAGCACTTTAAGAGGACTAAGCCCAAGAGTTCAGGGCCAGCCTGAGAAACTTAGTGATACCCTGTCTCTATTTAAAAATAATAATAATTAATAAGAAAAAGGAAAAGACAAAAGCACAACGAAATGAACAAATGGAAAAGAACTGTGGGACAATTCAAAAAGTGTAACATACACATAATGAGTGTTGGTTACAGATCTGAGAGGTGAATCCTGGAGGTTCCAACCTACATCATAGGATGTCCAGAAGAGGACAGCAGAGGAGAGGCAACATCTAAAGAAAACATGGCTGAGACGGCCAGGCGCGGTGGCTCACGCTTGTAATCCCAGCACTTTGGGAGGCCAACGCGAGCGGATCACCTGAGGTCGGGAGTTCGAGACCAGCCTGGCCAACATGGTGAAACCCCGGCTCTACTAAAAATACAAACATAGCTGGGTGTGGTGGTGCATGCGTGTAATCCCAGCTACCTGGGAGGCTGAAGCGGCAGAATCACTTGAACCCACGAGGCAGAGGTTGCAGTAAGCCGAGATCCCGCCATAGCACTCCAGCCTGGCCAATAAGAATGAAACTCCATGTCAAAAAAATTAAAAAAGAAAGAAAAAGAAAAAATTGCTGAGAATTCTCCAGGAACTCACCAAGTGCCAACCAGGACATATTTTTAAAAAATTAAGGCCAGGTGCAGTGGCTAACTCCTGTAATCCCAGAATTTTGGGAGGCCAAGGTGGGAGGATCACTTGAGATCAGAAATTTAAGACCAGCCCGGACAACATAGCAGGACCTCATCTCTTACAAAAAAAAAAAAAAAAAATTAGCAGGGCCTGATAGCATGTGCTTGTGGCCCCAGATACTTAGGAAGCTGAGGTGGGAGGATCCCTTGAGCCCAAGAGGTCAAGGCTGCAGTGAGCCGTGATCGTGCCACTGCACTGCAGCCTGGGTGACAGAGTGAGACCCCTGCCTCAAAAAAAACAAAACGTGGGGTGCGGTGGCTCATGCCTGTAATCCCAGCACTTTGGGAGGCCAAGGTGGGCAGATCATCTGAGGTCAGGAGTTCAAGACCAGCCTGACCAACATGGAGAAACCCTGTTTCTACTAAAAGTACAAAATTACCTGAGTGTTGTGGCACATGCCTATAATCCCAGCTACTCGAGAGGCTGAGGCAGGAGAATTGTTTGAACCTGGGAGGCGGAGGTTGCAGTGAGTCGACATTGAGCCACGGCACTCCAGCCTGGGCAACAAGAGCGAAACTCCGTCTCAAAAAAAAAAAAAAAAAAATCTGAAACATAAGGTGATTCATTTATATGGAGAAAAAAGCATGCAAGAATATCTGGGAAAATTCTGAGGCAGAATAATAAAGGGAAGCTACTATTACCAAATATTAACTAGGTTACACAGTGGCGGAAATGCAAAGGTCAGTAGGGAGCATATGAAGGAAGCCAGGGAGAGACACAAGCGTATGCAGGAATTGAAAAATGCAACCAACGATGTCATTTCAAATAAGTGAAGGAAAGACAAGTCATTCAATAAATGGGGTGGGCCAGGTGCAGGGGCTCATGCCTGTCATCCCAGCACTTTGGGAGGCCGAGGTGGGCGGATCACAAGGTCAGGAGTTTGAGACCGTACTGGCCAATATGGTAAAACCACGTCTCTACTAAAAATACAAAAAGTAGCCATTAGGCATGGTGATGGGTTCCTGTAGTCCCAGCTACTCAGGAGGCTGAGGCAGGAGAATTGCTTGAACCTAGGAGGCACAGGTTGCAGCGAGCCAAGATCGCACCATTACACTCCGGCCTGGGTGACAGAGCGAGACGTCTCAAGAAATAATAACAATTAATAAAATATATATATAAATGGGGTGGATTGCCTTGCATAGCTATTGGGGAAATAGTTGAGGCCCTACCTCATGGCTAAATAAGTTCCAGATGGAACAAACTGAAATGTGAGAAAGAGTGAAGGGAGGCAGGAAAAGGGGGAAGAGGAATTGAATTTCTAGGAGAAATCATGGAAGAACTTAAAAAAAAAAATCATCCTAAACAAGGCCTAACAGCCCAAAAACGATTTCAAGGAAAACTTGATAACTTGATAATGGATCACTTGCAGTTAGGGGTTCAAGACCAGCCTGGGCGAGAGTCACTCTGCCTCAAAAAAAAAAAAAAAAAAAAGGGAAAAAAAAGAGGGAAAAAAAAAAAGAAAAAATCCTAGGCAAGTCAGTTTGCTGAGGCTGTTTCTTCAACTGACGCAGTGCCCACTTCATCGAGTACTTATGAAAAGTCCATGAGAGAACTCTTAGGAAAAGCCTTACTCCTTTTTTTTTTTTTTTTTTTTGAGATGGAGTTTCGCTCTTGTTGCCCAGGCTGGAGTGCAATGGCATGATCTTGGCTCACTGCAACCTCCACCTCCCAGGTTCAAGCGATTCTCCTGCCTCAGCCTCCCAAGTAGCTAGGATCATAGGCGTCCATCACCATGCCCAGCTAATTTTTTTTTGTATTTTTAGTAGAGACAGGTTTCACCCTGTTGGCCAGGCTGGTCTCGAACTCCTGACCTGAGGTGATCCACCCGCCTCAGCCTCCCAAAGTGCTGGGATTAGTTGTGTGAGCCACCTCGCCCAGCCCTTTTTTTTTTTTTTTTTTTTTTTTTTTTTGAGACAATGTCTTGCCTGTCGCCCAGGCTGGAGTGCAGTAGTGCGATCTTGGCTCACTGCAACCTGTGCCTCCCAGGTTCAAGCGATTCTCCTGCCTCAGCCTCCCGGGTAGCTGGGACTACAGGTTTGTGCCACTAGGTCAGGCTAATTCTTGTATTTTTAGTAAAGACAGGGTTTCGCCATGTTGCCCAGGCTGATCCTAACTCCTGGCCTCAAATGATCCGCCTGCCTCCGCCTCCCAAAGTGCTGGGATTACAGGTGTGAGCCACGGCACCCGGCCAGAAAGCCCTATCATGTTTTTACACATCCATAGTCCTTCCATGGCATTTTGGGGGGTCTGGAACCCTTAAGGAGGCCACTGTAGACCCTCTTTCACTCCATATTCCTTTTTAGGAGCTCAGATCTAAAACCATCCCCCCAAGGCCCAAAAGAATCTTTCTCTGGTAAGTCACAGGGCAGGGAAAGTCATACTCTGATGCTGGGAATTGATTTTTTGGCTCCAGAGTAGAAGGGAGAAGACACGCTCTCCGAGTCATGAGTCCCCAGCTGCTGCCTGCTGACAAAAGTGATCTCAGTCAGTGGCTGCCACGGTGGCCCTGCAATGTGGGCCACTCAGGAATGGAACTCCTGCTCCTCTGGGTGGAGCTGGAGCTGGAGCCCAGAGGGGACAGATCTGCTCAAATGGGGCCAGTGACAGCTTTGTCTCCTGGAGGCTCACTGAGCTCTGCCACTCGGAGGCCAGAGAAAAACCCACCATAGGGAAACTGGGAGATGGCATGCTGGCTCCTGGCAAAAAAAAAAAAAGTCTCTGCCTACATTTTTCTATCCATCCATCTATCCATTCCACTCACCCATCTATCTATCCAGCCTTCCTTCCTTCCATTCACCCACTGATCCATCCATCCTTCCATCCACTCACCCATCCATCTCTCCTTCCTTCCTTCCATTCACCCATCAATCCATTCATCCATCCTTCCTTCCTGCCACCCACCCACCCATTTATTCATCTGTGGCCCACCCAACCAATCATCCACTCATCCATCATCCATGCATCCACCTTATGAAACCAAATTTTTTCTCAACCCAAACCTTACTACCTGCTTTCAAGTAAAGAGCACAGATCAAAAGCAGGATGAGCAGACTTCTCTGCCCTCTTGACTTTCTGGCGGTGTCATCTCTATTTCTTTGGGACACCAGCCTTGCTCACACTCCCAGCCCCCACCAGGCTTGGTTCCAACCCTCCTTCCCCTTCTTGGTCACTGATCTAGGGGCACCAGGACAGGGAGTTGCGCTAAGGGGCCCCAGGCTACATCGCTCGCCTGCCCACTGACTCAGCAGGAGGAACCAGGCACACGCATGGGTCTGCTTTCCCATCTGACTTTATTTCACTTTTTTTCTATAAAACTCCTCCATAATTTCACAATTTAACAAAAAGTTTAAAATCCAGGAAAGAAACGATCCTGTAACTCGTTACAAACACGATTCTCCTTATTCCTTTTATCCAGGAGTTGGTCTTGGGCCGATGAGTGTCCTAGTTCCTAGTGAGACACATTCTTTGTAAAAACCCTTGTGGGCAAGAAAGGTATTCGATACCATTTGCTTTCCGGCGTCGGTTTACATTTTTGTTCAGGAGAGAGCAAAACACAGAGATTTGCACTGGGGGCAGGCGGCTTAACACGAGACACGTGGCAATCACAAAGTGCCGGGCCCCTTCCTATGGAAGTGTCCCCAGAGCCCTCATGGGCCCAGCCGCCGGGCAGCTGGGGTGGGGTGGGAGAGCAGCTGGGGACTGCTATCGGGCCCATGCTGCCAAGCACGTCCATCGGGTGGTCATGGAGCCAGCCCTGGGCCCAGAGCAGCTCTGGAGGACAGCGTGAGACCTTCTGGCCAGAGGAGGTAACTGAGAACTGAGTTGGTGCTTCCGGAGGCCTTGGAAACGGCAGGAAGGGCCAGACGCCACCACCCAGAGCAGGCGGGGGAGCCTGGCCCTCCTCCGGCTGAGCGGAAGGCTGCTCGAGTAGCTGTGTGGATCCTGGAGGACTCTTGCGAAGGAGAAAGGCCAGCACCCTTGGGCTGAGGTTCCTGTCCGTGACCCCCGGCGGCCTCCGTGGGTAGAGCACCCAGCAGCACCGGCCCCGGTCAGCCCCCCTCAGGCCAGTTCCTTCGGTCCAATGTCTTAGAGAGTTTCCAGAAAAGAAAGGAAGTGCCCCACGCTGGAGTATTGTTGGCCGACCTGGGAAGGGGAGAGGAGGCGCAGGGGCCTGCCCTCTTCCTGATACCTGAAGGCAGTGGGGCCAGGAGAGAAACAGAGCAAGTGGAGAGGAGTCCCGGGGGCTTCCTCGGAAGGTTCTCGGGCCTTTCCCCGAGAGTTCTGGGGAGTTTCCCCAGGGCAGCTGGCATGGGGGCAGCCTTGGAGGCAGGGGTCCCCACCAAGGAGTGTTCAGGATCTGCTGACAGAATCAGAGCAGGGACAAGATTAGGGACCTCAGGGAGGGACAGATGGAGCCCCCATGTCTGAGCTCATAGACTCAGGAGGAGGAGACATCTAGGTGAGTTTGACGGGGGCGAGCCCACCTTGAGGCCCTGAGCCCTCCTTTCCTCAGAACTTGGTCAGGGCACAAGGACTTGAAAGTCAGGGGGTTGGTAGGACTGCAGGCCCCTCGAGTCAAGGTCTGGGACACAGAGGCTAACCAGACAGGCATCCAGTCCCTGGGACCCCAGCCGAGGTGGGCTGGCTCCACAGGAGCATCCTGGCCCTGGAAGAGTGGGCCTCAAGGAAGGACTGGCTTGGCCCCTGGAGAATCTCAGGCATACCAGGAGTGGGTGTGCAGCACGGCACCAGCATGAATTGTGACAGTGGAGGCCAGGGCGTGCCAGGCAGCGACCAGAGAGAAAGGCAGCCTGGGCAGGCCAGTCAGGCCAACCCCCCGGGCCTGCCGACGGCTGGGCCCACGCTCGGGGGCTGACTGGGGTCCAGTGAGCCTCAGAAAACTCCATCAACTATCCCGTCTTATTTGGCAAAAGCTCATATGTTTTTCAGTTTGAAGACTTGATGAATGAGAGAGAGGAAGAGGATCCTATGGGAGGAGGCCGAGCTGCAGGGCGGCTGATGCGAGTCTGTCCCTGGAGACTGTTGGTGCTAGTCTGAGTAGAGCCCGAGAGCAGAGTGGCGGCTCCCCGGCGCCCTGAGGACTTGCTGCCCTTCGTAGTGTTGGCCGGCCACCCCGGGAGCCCCGGCAGGAGGCGGCGGCATCCTTGGAACGTCAAAGGGAGAATTCCCCCGTGCGCCTGGAGAGGGCCAGCTGCCGCGCCTGGCTCGGCCTCCAGCCCCACAACACCACCACGGAGACATCTTAACCTACAAGCCCCACCGTACACACCCCCCACCCACCCCACGTGCACTGCTGCCACAGAAACGCACATGGACACTGCTCTTAACCAGACAGTGCACACACATATATAATAGAGAGAACTATACAGCACGGACCCCAGCGCAGCGCGAGCCAGGGAGGAGCCCGCGCTAGGTCTACACAGAGGACGACGCAGACACACAGGCAGGGCCTTCTGAGGTCCAGGGTGATCAGAGGGTGTGTTCTGAACCATTCGGGAGGCTGGAGACGCCCCCAGCAGTCGGTCGGCTGCTCAGAGAAACTGGGGCAGCAACGCCCTGCCGCACAGCCCGCAAAAGAGTGGGGGCTGGTCCTGAGGCTGGGCGAGGGGCCCCGGGCCCTGTCTCTGCCCAGAGCTGCCTTCAACACCAGCCACTCTCTGAGGGGAGCCCGGGGGGCGGCTCATGTGTGGCCCAGCCCGGCCCCAGGGCTCCTGGCGATGGGGCAGGGAGAGTGGGCGGGGAGCCGCCGAGGAAAGTGCAGCGGGCCATGTGGGCGAGGACAGGGCTGTCGCTAAGGCAGTGCTGCGGGCAGGCGAGGTGGGAGAGGAGGGCAGGCGGGGCCTGGCTGCAGCCTCCCAGGACCCCGGCGGTGGGGCCCTGCTCGCAGCCCGGGGTCATGTGGCCACGGCCTCCAGGTAGCTCTGCAGTTTGCGCACGGTGGTCTCGTCCAGGGAGAAAAGGTCAAAGTCGAAGGTGGTGTTGGTGACGTTGAAGTGGCCAGTCTCCTCGATCAGGTTCACAATCTGTAAGGCAGTGGCAGGTGGCTTCAGGGGCAGGAGGCCAAGGGTGGGGTTGCCCTGTTCCTCAAGATGGCTGTGGGGTTCCTGGGGCAGCACCAGGGGCCCCTGCAGCCCACACTCCTCATGGGTGTCCCAACCTCAGACGGCCTGCCCGGACCCTGGAGGGGGCGGTACCTGCTGCAGGACGTTGCGCTCCCGCAGGGCCATCAGCCTCCGGTGCAGCTCCACCAGTTCATCCGTGTAGGCCTGGGGAAGGGTGCAGTTCTCAGCAGTGCGTTGGGGGGCCCTGGGCCCTTCCTGCTCCCATGCCCAGCCCCACCTATGACCCAGTCCATCCCAGCACAGGACAGAGGTAGCCACAGCCATCCCAAGGAAGGCCCGAGGCTGCAGGGGCAGGAGAGGAGGAAGGGCTGCCCCCACCCAGGGATAGTCCAACTGTGGGGTGTCAGGAGCTCTGGGGTCCTCCACTGGCTGTACCTCCCGCCACCTGCCCCCTCCCAAGCCCCCCACCTTGTCATAGGTGCCCTTCTTGAGGATCTTCTCGGGCTTGCTGCAGGACTCGGGGCTCCTCCGGCCTGACACCTGCAGGGAACCCAAGTCTCTGCTGAGCTGTGGCCCATACCTTTCCCAGCCCCCAGTGCCCCACAAACCCTCCTAGGACAGCCAGACACAGGGCTGAGCCCCGTCTCCCGTGCACCCACTGCCTGCCGGCCCCAAGCTCACCTTGCTGTTGGGTGGGGGTGGCTTCTGAGGGGGTGGGGGCTCTCGGCTGGGCAGGCAGGAGTCGGCGCTGTTGTCACTCTCACTGTCGCTGAAGCTCAACCTGAACCAACACGTGGGGGCTCATCAGGCCCCTGACACCCCTCCCCCCGCCCCAGGCTCAGCCCCCGCCCACAAAGCCCCTGACAGCTTCATTCAGCTCTGGGCAGGAGCCTCAACTTAAAAAAAAAAAAAAATTATGCGTGTGTGGCCACCAAGAGGAAAGAACCCCAAGAAAACCAGGCCGCCCAGAGTGGCTCAGGACACCCGGGCACAAAGTCCCCCAGCCAGACAGGGCTTGTTGGGCTGTGGTCCTGACTTGGTTCTGTGGCTTGAACAAGGGGAGCAGGAGCTGCCTGCAAACACCTGTCCTCTTTTCCCAGCACTCCCTCCCGCAGTGGCCTGTCCCTCTGAGGCTCCCGCCTGATGCTCCTGCCCCTCTGATGCTCCCGCAGCCACCTGACCCTCTGATGCTCCCACAGCCGCCCGCGCCTCCAGCCACCAGCCCCTCGGATGCCTCGCAGCCACCTGACCCGCTGATGCTCCCGCGGCCGCCCACCCTTCTGGCCACCAGCCCCTCGGACGCCTCGCAGCCACCTGACCCTGCTGCGCTCTGGACGGCAGGCCTCCATCAGTTACATCAGCCCCCTGACCCCAGAGAGTGTGGTCCTAAACAAGGGGATCTGGTGGTGGGGAGAGGCCCAAGCTCTCAGCCTCCCCCACCCTGGGGGGCAGGTCTTTGACCTCTGCATCGGTTTCCCCATGTGTGAAAGGAGGCCGCCATGACAGCACACAATGGTGGCGAGCCTGGGCCCATGTTTCTCTCACTATGTGTGCCTGGGGTCCCGCTCTGCCAGGGAGATTTTGGGATTGATCCAGTGAGAGGGGCCCCTGACAACTATCACTTCACAACCCATTTAAAACACAGCAAACCCCAGGCCTCCTAGTGAACGAGGTGCCAGAAGCGCCTCGAGCGGACCGGACTCCTGTGGGTGGCATAGACAGCCACTGCTCCTCTTCCTGGCCTGCTCCTGCCCCAGTGCAGGCTCCATCTATCTCTTAAACCTGCCCCTCAGTGGCCTAGGCTGGGGCCGCTTTCTCTGCAGCTGCCTCCCGGCTCTGGCGGCTCCTGGTTTGGCTCAGGTTGCCCGGGCGACGCCCCTGCCTCTGTTCCCATCGGCCTCTGCCCTGCATCCCACAGGTGATGTCTGGGCACTGCCGCAAACTGGGCCTCTCAGGGAGCAGACCAGGGTGTGCGGGGGCTCTGATGGCGCGCCCTATGTGCTCCCTGCCCCGACAATGCAGGGACAAAGCTGGCAAACCCTCACCCAAGACCCACACAAATGCTTTGGGAGGAATCGAGAGGCACTTGGCATGCGGCTAGGTCCCTGTGCTGTGCTGCCAGCCCCGCTAGAATCCGACCCTCTGTCAGCCTCTGCACTCACGCTCTTGGCGCAAACAGAATCCACCCTGAATGTCAGCGAACGAGGCAGGAGCCTGCTGCCAGGTCCTGTGCCAGGGACGTCACAACCCTCCTCGTGTCTAGAGGCTAAGTCCCTGTCGGGGTCACCGGCCCGGACCTCCCACCGGCGGCTCCCCAGCAGTGAGCCACTGCTCCTGCTCTGTCTGCGGTGGGCAGGAATCCCACCATGTGCCTGCTGGCCTGGTGCGCTGCACACCGGGGACCCGGCCAGAGGCTGCCCCCCAGCTCTCAGGAAGATGGCTTTAGTTAACCACAAACACCTGCAAGCGCCTGTTAGGATCCCATGCACCTTGCTAAGTGCAGGCCAATAACCAGCCCTGTCTTCAAGAGGAGACACTGAGGCCTGGAGGCCTTGGCCTCACAGGAGGAGGCGCTGACTGCCGGCTCTGCTACGGCTCTGGGAAAGCCTGTGTGCCTGGGGCCAAGGCCCGCACGTTCTCTGCTGTCGCTGGGCTAGAGGCTGGACGCGTGGAGCTCTCCCAGGTGGGATCCCGGCAAGGGGCCTGCATATTCCAAGGATGCCCCTGGGCGCCCCATGCCTCACGAGGGCAAAAGCCACAGGCGGTAAAGCTGCTCCCACACTGGGTGCCCGCTGCCCCAGGATGGGGCTCTCTCCATGGATCCTTGCCCCATGTTAGGCAGATGGGAAAGGACCGGAGTCTCCTGGCCCAAGAGCAGAGCAACAGGCTTACTCCCCTCCCCCCACCTCCAGCCAGGGCTCCATGGCAGCTGGGCACAGTCTGGCTCCCTCCTGCACCCCTCCCTGCCAGGCAGCCCACACCTGCCGGACAACCATGAGTAGGGACGCCACCCAAGGCCCCGAACATGAGGCAGCCCTTGAGGCCCTCAGCCTCAGGGACCAAAAGAGGACACGTAGCCCCAGGCCCCCCCCCAAGGCCCAGTCTGGACTGAGGCCACCTTCGGACTGATCCCCACCTCAGCCTTCCCAGGGGACCCTCCAGTCTCAACCCCACCTCCAGCCCCACAATCACTGCAGGCCCAGCCAGAGTTACCCCGGGTGGCCGCCTGCGCCCGCCCGCTCCTGCCCGGCCGTCACCTGGAGTCCCTCCCCGGGTGTGTCTTGGCGGCAGCCTCCTCGCCTGACGAAGAGTCATCCTCGTCGGACTCCTCGGACTGTAGGTCCTCCACCATGGAGCGCAGGGGTCCTGGGGAGGCGGGCAGGCAGGGAGGTAGACAAGCGCAGGGCTCCGCTGAGCCTCCAGGCCCCTCGCTCGTGAGGCCACGCAGAGCTTCTTGACACTGGTGACCCCCAAATGCACACGCCAGCCCGCCTGGGGGTCCCTCTGCCCATCTCCAAGAACTACCCCCATACTGGCAGCCACCCCCTTCCCCAGGGACCTCCTGGCTCCCCCACCCCTCCCTACCTTCCTGGCCCTGCTCACAGGCCTCGGGGCCCTGACCGGCAGTGGGCGCGCAGAGCCCCTCCATTGCCACAGCCGGAGGAGAACCTCTCCTCTGCTCAGGGCACAGAGATCAGAAGCTCTGCCGAGAGCCCAGGGAGGGCGAGAGAGACAGAGCCCGGCTCGGAAGCTGGGCCTGGGGCCACAGATCCCTCTGTCTGCACCCTACAGCAGCCTGACCACCCCCTCGGTAATCCCCTCTGCTGCTCCCAGTCCACCGTCCTCCCCTTTCTCCAGAGGCACACGGTTCCAGTCCCCTACAGACGGCATCTTGGTTTATATTCCTGTTACCAAGGCAACAGAGGGACACAAAGCCCTCAATTACCTTGGTCACATGATCCCGCTTCAGTAGGCCCCCCTCCCTTCCCGGCAGATAAGAACACTTGGAGCGAGTGTGGGCTTCAAGGGCCCCATCCCCCAGCCCCCTCGGCAACTGCCGGCTGAATTCCAGCCCAGACTCCCCCTACAACCCCATCCACTCATCTTCCCCCCCCCCACCCAAGGATTCCAGGCCAAAGGGGAAGCAGGCTCTTGTTCCAACACAGGAGAGAAAACACTTCTGGCCTGGGGGTGGGTGCTGGGGTCTGGGCTGGGGCCGGGGGCTTAGGGCGGCTCTCACGCTGTGTCCTGCAGGCTGCCGGGTCCCCGGGACTCTCCCCACTCTGGGGCAGGCTGGAGCAGCCAATGGGCCTATGTCCTTTCCCCAAAAAGCCACCCCTACCCAGGGTGGCCTGCAGGGAGAGGGAGAGGGCATGCCAAACACCCCGGCAGCAGGAGATCTTGGCCATCACAGGCAGCTAGCGCCTTGGTGGCCCTGGGGAGCGGGCGGGGTGGGCAGAGGAGGTGATGCCCTCTGTCTGTGGTCTCCAGCAGTGTGGGGAGGGTTCTGGCCATGGACAGGGCCCTCACCAGAGGCCCTTCAGCAGCACGGCTCCAGGCATGGGTGGATGCCAACAGCCACCACAAGGAGCAGTGCCCCGGGCCTGGCTAGAGGTCCCGTGACCTGTTTCTGCTTTGCTTTTAAATACAGACTCCCCCAAGCCACCAAAACTCTCCAGGTCCGATCTGTGGGCCAAGCCTGGACAGGCACCGGACATTGGGCAGCACGCACAAGGCCTGAGCTCCGGGCCCGCCCTGGCCCTGGCCGTGGCCTTGGCTGCTCTCGGCACACACCTTGGCTGTGGTTCTGAGATGGCTCGAAGTCCGAGTCCGAGCTGGAGTCTGAGCTGGAGCTGGAGTTGGACGGGCTTGACTGGGCAGACTTCACCCAATGGTGGGCGGGGAGGGAGGGGAGAGAGGGAGAGCCGTCACCTTTCAGCAGAGACAAAGGAGGGCCCTCTGGTAGCGGCTATGCCAAGTGGGTCTCCCCCAGACACCTCCAGAGTCCCAGGGGTATCCATGCATGCCGCTGCGAACCCGCTAGGGAGCCGGCGCCCAGACCACGTGCAGCCTCTAGCCTCCCCGCCAGCCCTAGGACACCCGTGGATTCTTCCCACTGAGTGGTGTCTGGGTTTCCAGTAGCACCAGGAGAATCTGTCTACCGAAGCAGGTGCACGGGGGACTGGGAGGGAGGCTGGGGCAGGGGCCTGAGGTCCCACAGTGGATGAGCCTTGCCCTCAACCAAGGAGGCCGGCATTGGCTGGTGTCGCAAAAGGGTCTGGAACAGGAAAGCTGCGTGTGGACACTTCTTGTTCTGACCCAGCACCGTCCCAGGGCTCAGGGGAACTCCATCTCTCCACCCATGTGCTGCTCCCACCACCAGCTGCCCAACAGAAGCCGTGGGCAAGCCTGGCCTGGCCCACCTCCTCCTCCCGCAGCCGTCCTTCCAAGCTCGGCCACCAGGGGGCAGTAAAAGCCAAAACAAGGACATAAGGGGTGCGATGCCAGGGTAGAGGGCGACAATGGGGGGCAGGTGTGTGCCGGGGCAGAGGCGCATCTCCTGGGTGGACAGGAGTCAGGCGCTGCAGATGCCTGCACAGGGAAGGGGCCCATTGCTCCGGACTCTCATTTCTGCCAATGGGCTCATCCCCAGGGGTGTGTCAGAAGATGCGGTGGGCTAAGGACAGCCCCCTCACCTTGGGGGCCCGTCTGGTGGAACTAGGTGAGTTGAGCCCCTCAGATCAGTCCCCTGCAGGGTCCTCCCCGTGTCAAGAGGAGGCAGCTAGTCTGCTGGATTCTGGCAGGGGCCACTGCAGCCACTAGCCATGCAAGGGAAGCCGTGAAAGGAGTGCTGATCCGGTGGGACTCAAGACCTTGAGTGCCTTTAGGCCCTCGGCTCCTCCCCTAGCATGTAGATGGGGCAGCCTCCACCCTGCAGAAGGGGCCCCACGAAGGCCCAAGGCCTCCTCCTGTGACAGGTCCAGACTCACCCATGCCTGACAGGGAAAAGGGTCCCTTCTCCAGGGTTCACTGCAGCCCAGCCCAGCCCCTCCTTCCCCTCCCACCAGCCCCTGCTGGCGCCCCTTCCCACTAGCACATGGCACTCCTTGTAGAATCAGTGCTGGGGAAGCCTGCTGTGGTGCCCATCACTCACTGCCCACCGTGGGGGCTGCTTGGGGAGGTGGCACGCAGGCCACTTGAGTCCTGAACACATACCCCTGAGGGTCCAGGACCCCTGGCGGGGCCTGCCTGGAGCCACGTGATGCACCGCCTGACTTACGTTCTTGAGGGCCAGGGGAAAGTAAGAGGTGACTGGTGAGAGACGGCCTGTTTAAGCCCAGCCTGCTGAGCAGCAGGCCTTGCTACTCAGACCAGGTCAGCCTCAGTTTCCCCAGCACTGCCAGCTGCCTGCACACGGAGGCCAAGGCCAGTCCTCCCTCCAACCTTGGATGGAACCCCTGGGGCAGAGGGTGGGTACCACCTGGAGGGAGGTGGGCTGGGGAAGGATCCAAGGTCCTAGCCCCGCGGCCCATGTACATTCTCTCTAAGGGTGTCGGGGGGCAGTCCAGGTGACCAAAGGAGGCTGAGCAAGGTCAGCAGGGATGGAGGCAGGGAGGGCCCAGAGCCCCGAGAGGCCCCCTGAGCCTGCGTGGGCCAGGAGTCCTGGCGCTGTGTCAGACAGAGTAAAGCCAGTCGGCTGCATGCGCCCCCTTTCCTTCCACCCAAATCCAAGGGGCAGGGAGGAAAAGAATCCGGAAATGGTCTCAGACAAAAGCGCCCCGAGGTGGTGTGGTCAGAAGGGCCACTGGAGATACCCAGGCCCAGAGGGAAGGCGGAGCAGGCTGGGTCCACAGCTGGCCTAAAGGTAGTTGGTACCAATTGCTTCCAGATCCCCAATGGCCAGGGAGACCCCAAAGCAGCAGTGGGAGGATGTGGAAGCTCAGCCCGGGGACTCGGCCCAAAGAGCTGCCCTCCGAGGGTGGGCATGGGCCAGGCCCCGCTGGTGCAGATTCCATGTGACGACCAGGTCCTGTAGCACCACCACACACAGCCTCCTGGGAGGGGTGACCAAGACAGCCAAGGGGAAGCTGAGGGGCCAGCAGTCTGGAAGGCCAGTGCACCCCTTCACCACAGCAGCTTGGGCTTCAGTGAAACCTCGGGCGGGGAGATGTCAGGGACTCTGTGCTGTTGGGGCTGTTGCGACCTGGGTATCACACCCGCACAGACCTCGGGGTGCTAAGCCACACTGCTCAGAAGCCTCTCAGCATGAGCGGGGCGCTCTTCTTCAGCCAGGAGGAAATCCCAACGCCTCCTCCAGCAACTGCAGCCTCAGGGCCACTCAACCACTCTGAGCAGCGGCGCCCAAGGTGGCAAGAAGCTCGCCACAGAAGATTCCAGCTGTTTCACGACACTGGCGACGGGAGCCAGGAGCCAACTCGCTCACTGCTGGGGGCCAGGCTGGCTGAGCAGAGCGGAGTGGACCCGGCCACGGAGCTGCCTCGCCGCTGCCCAGGGTGCTGCACACGCAGCCCCAGGTGCCAGACGGCCTCGCCTGGAGATGCCTGGCATGGGACTGCATGTCACCCAGTACCGGTCCCTGACCCTGGGGTAGAAGGGAGGGGACAAGTGCCTGCCCAGGGCTGTGGCTGCTGCACGGGCAGAGACCGGGGCAGGCTTGGTGCCCAGCAGGCACTGCCAGGACCTCCCACAGCTGGGAGGGCTACTGAGGTGGCTGAGATTTCTGGGAGGCAGCACCGCCCCCACTACACCCGCCTCAGGGTCATAGTAGGTGGCACCATCTTCAGCCCGTGCCAAGCCATGGGGGGCACCGGGAACTCAGCTTTGCCAGCCCATGGATATCTATGAGCCAAGACTAATTGTTACCCAGAGCTGGACATCACCCCCAGCCAGCCCCGCCACCTCCCTGAGAGCCCTGGGGGCCACAGGCATAGCAATCAGCACAGCCCACATAACCCCCTCTGGCTTTGTAGCTGGAACCTGCTTTCAAAGCCCAGGCGGCTTTTCAAAGCCTCAGCAACCCTGAGGCCAAGCTTCCCCTGGAGGGTGAGGGGAAGCCACAAAAGGCCCCTGAGGGTTGGGGCTGGCAGTAAACGGGAGAGGCCCGACCCTCATCCATCCATTCTTCATTTTCACCCGGCGCACTATCTGTTGTCTGAATGCCGAGTGCCAGATACAGAGCTGGAAAACACCACCTCCATCCCAGGCCCCAAATGGGGTGTGGCCACAAGGCCATGAGCCAGCTACCGGCTCTTGTGGCTCAAGTCACGTCTGACGTGGTCCTCTGAGACTGTCCAGACGCTGGGCTGTGGGACAAGCCCGCAGCCTCTCATGGTGACAAGGCCGCTCCCTGAGAGGGGTCTTCATCCCAAGCTCAGACACTGGCAGGGCCAGATATGAGCATCTCCAAGTCACAGGTGTGTGTGATGGGTGTGGGTGGGCGGGATGCTCTTGACCCCACCCACCACCTAAGAAGGGAGCCAGGCACACCCAGTTGCTCCTTACAGCAAGGGGCTGCCTGAAGCCCTAACCATTAACCCTCCAGACAATAGTGAGTCTCCCAGATACTCCATTAGCAGAGGGAGTGAGCTCCAGGCCAGGCTGACCGCGCTGTGGTCAGAGCAACCGTAAGACACACCTGCCCACTGGCACCAGAGCGGCCAAGACCTGGGCCCTCGCAGGGGGCTGCGGGAGGAGGGGAGCTCAGAACTTCAGTACCATGCCATCATGCTAGACTAGAACCGCCCACTAATGCCACCACGGAGTCGAGGAGGGACTCCTCACGAGGCAGACTTTGTGACCTGACAGACAGGGAAACAGACGCCTAGTGAGGTGTGGAGGCCCGAGGTTACAAGAAGCCAGTGGGGGCAGCAGTCAGTGAGGCCTGGGGCCGGCCGGTCCCACCATAAGCCCCGCACCTCGACGACCCACCCACCCTGCCCTGCCCCCGGCGCTCACTCACCTCGGACTTGAAGGAGGCCTCGTCCTCCGAGTTGGACTCCTCCACCTCCAGGGCCTTTTTGGCCTCCCGGGGCTCACTCTCGGCCTTCACCTTCTCCCCTCTGGTGCTGCTCTTGTCCTTGACCGGCTTCTTGTCCGAGAAAGAGGAGGAGGTGCGGGGTGAGGTGCTTGGAGCACTCCGGGACCCCTTAGAGCTGCTCTTCTTCTGCTTCTTGGCGCTGGGCTTTGGTGAGTCGGCGGTGGCTGGCCGCTTGCTGGAAGCCCGGGGTGGGGGCGGCGGCGGGGGCGGGGGCCCGCCCTTGGGGGATGTGCTCTCCAGCTTGGTCTCTTTCAGGGCCATCTTGGGCTCCTTGAAGGCAGCCTTGGGCGGTGGCGCCTTCTCCTCCTTGGGCAGCCGGCCCTCGCCCAGCTTCCGCGAGCTGTCCTTGGAGCTCTTGGCCTGCTCACGCTCCAGCTCCTTGGAGGAGCTCTTGCTCTCGGAGTCTTTGCGGGGCCGCTCCCGGTGCTCCTTGGTCACCTTGTGTGGCTTGGAGGCCTTGCTGCTCTCCTTGTTTGCGTCCTGCAAGGCCAAGGGCAGGGAGGGCAAGGGGAGAGACAAGGTCACATGGCATTGCGGGGCACCCTGCTCTGTCACCCCTGAGCCCTACAAAGCAGAATCCACCTGATTCAGCCTCAGCTAGAGAAACTCTTCCAAAAAGCGAAAAAGTAAGGCAGCAGGTGAGAGTTTTAAATGGAGCTGTCCGTTTAAACTACTAGCAAGTGTCAGAGGGTCCCCGGCAGCTGCAGGCTAAGATTCCCCTCTAAATTGAACTGACATTCCCTGAGGGACTCACGCACAGGGTGAGTCAGGCAGAGCCAGGCAAACCACGATGCCCTCGCCCGCGCCCGTACTAACACCTCACAGCTGGCCGGGGAAAAGCAGAGGCTCTGCTGGCGCTGCGGGGTACTGGGGAGCCCTGGCGGGCACTGGAGGCAGCCCTGCCCCTCATCTCAGCCTCCTTGGCCCAGCACTCATGCTCTGGGCTGGAAGCTCAGTGCTTCCTGCTTGGTCCCTCACGGCCTTCCTTTCTGAGCCTAGGTCTCCACACCCCAGGGTCCAGCCAGCTGGGGCCTAGCCTCAGGGAGCCACCTGCTACGTGCCCACTGGTACCACACAGAGCAAACAGCTCCCGGGCTTCTCCGAAGGGAAATCCCCCGTGCTGCTTTCCTGAAACACCGAGGACATTCCGAGGTCTCCACCTCAGAAGCTCAGGGCATTTAGGGTGCAGCTGGACTCAGGGCTGATACCACCAGGGACAGAAGGAAGACAACGGCAGCGAGCAGCAGGGCACAGGTCCAGGAGCGAGCCCAGCTCTGTGACCTGCGTACTGCAGGACCCAGGCAGAAAACCCCAGCCATCTGTGCCTGCTGCCTTGAGGAAGGGCAAGACCACCACCTCACTGGGCGATGGCGCAGACCAGGCTGGTGGCGAGCTCAGTGTGGGGACTGCCAGCACCGTGGCTGAGTCGGCACAGCCTGCGGCCGGCCTGGGCTCTGCTGCTTGTATGTTGTATGTTTCTGCCCCACACCCCCATCCCACACGCACACCGCCAGCCCTCACCTTCCTTACAGAGACCCTGTAACACCCCACGCACCCAGGAGCGCTGAGCAGGCTTCTCAGCCGTCCGCAACCTGGGGCTCCACCCTCGATAGGAAAGGAGCATCGGCCAGCAGGTGCACGGCGGCCCCAGAGCCTGCCTGGATGATCGCACACTTGGCCTCCCGGCACAGAAGCCAGCAGCAGCCAGACCCCGAAGCCCCTGGGGAGGGGCTCCAGGAGCCGGTGAGTATTGGGGGGGGACACTTCACAGGTCCCCCGAAGACATGCAGCTGGCCAGGGGCCTCTGAAAACCACCTGAGTGTCCAGGGACAGACTCCTCCCAGCAAAGAACCACAGGGCAGACAGAGCAGCTACCCCATGCCAGTCTCCTGAGTTGGCCTGTCTCCTGGGCTGGCCATCTTCTTGCAAAGCCACAATGCACATTCAGTGTCAAAAGCTCAGGAACAGTTCCAACGGCTGTGAGGCCTCTGCCGCCTCCCTGGAGAAATGGCAAGCCCTGTGCCCGGCCTGGCTGTTACACCGGGGGCAGTGAGAGTGCCCCCACAATCCCCCCAGCTGGCCTGGGCCATGCAGGGCTATCAGGGGCGTCCCCTTGGGAGCTAGGGTGTGCAATGGGGCTGTGCTCCTCAGCAAGCTGCTCCCCAAGGAGGGAGGTGAGACACTGACATGCCACATGCCACTCTGGACTCTTCTGGCAGGGGACGCACGCCCGCCTGGGCCGCAGGAGCTCAGCCAACATCACAGGCACCAAGGGCAGAAGGAGAGCAAACTGCGAAGGCACGTGCGCCTAACACAGCCCCCACTGCGCGCCCTGGCCCAGGGTTAACCGAGCCGCCACGGCCACCACAGCCTGCCTGGCTGGAAGGAGCCTTCCCAGGGGTGCACACAGGCACCTGATACCACAGGCTCTGAAACTAGGCAGCAAATTGTAAGCACAAAGTGAGTGCTCTCCAGAGTGAGAAGCCATCAAAACCATGTTCGCAAGATTGTCCACGAACCTCCACAGGAAAGAGCAACCAGGCCGAGGACCTGACATCACATGGCTGACACCTAGCCCCCTGCAGCTGCTGCCAGGCAAGGCCGTGGGAGGGTCCTGCCCCCTCTACGAAGCTGGGGTTCCTGCCTGCCACACCACTTTTGGATGGGGGCTGTGAAGTGGGGACAAAACTCCAGGACAGAGTCCCCCAAGGCTGCCACAGCGGCACGCACCAGCAGTTCTCCAGTCCAGGGATTCTGATGGGCAAGGCTCCAAAAGGCCCGCCTGTCCCATCTCTGCCAGCTCAGGGAGCCCTGTTGAGGGCCCTCTGCTGGGAGTACATGGCCCAGCCACTCACTCTCCAGGAGCTGGTGGCCAAAGGAGGGCGCTGAGCTGGGGAGTGAGCTGGCTGACAAGCCTGTGCGCCCAGGGCTCCGTGGCAGGGCCGGCAGCTCACTTGCCAGGCTGGGACTCGAGGCAGGGCTTTCTCCGGACTCCCTCAGCAGACAAGCGCCTCGGCAGGACCCTGTGCTGCCTGAGGCTCCCCGCGGACGCGGACGCTGCCTACCTCTCCCCGCCAGGTGGCTGCAGAAGGCTCCTGGGACGCAGAGGGTGGAGCCAGAGGGACCTGCCCGCAAGCCTCTTGAGCCTGGGGCTCCCGGGGTCTCAGAGACTCTCTGGAAAGAGAGGCCACAAGCAGCCCCAGCAGATGCAGCCCCACCAGTCCCGGGGGGACCTCTCCAACCAGGAGGGCCTTTCTGCGCAGGGTTTTAGGTGGCTTGAAGTGACCCATACAGAAGAAATGGCAATTCCTTCTCTTCCTGTTGTGGTGGCTGAGAGGGACACTACCAAGATCCCCAGCGAGAGTGCTTCCTTCATTGAGCCTCCACGAGGGAGCGACAGGCCAGGAGGCCAAGTGAGGAGGCCCCAAGGTTCCGTTTCCTACTCAGAGACTCTGGTGAGTCTGAGGATTTCTAAGACCTGCTGACCTTGGGGAAAGAGCCAGAAAGACCTGCCTGGGTGCTGCGGTTCTCCTCCAGCGCGGCTGATGGGGAGGCTGGGAGGCAGCTGAGACCCCTGCCTGTCCCGCCTGGGATGGCCAGAGCCACTCGCAGGGCCCGGCAGACAAGTGAGGCGAGAACAGAGAGGACCGGTGGAGAGACGTGTGGGTGACGCGCCCGGCACTGCTCCGAGGGCCCGTGCAGCTCAGCCTCCAGGAACGGCTGTGCTGAGTGGGCGGCTGCAGAGGACCAGGAAGTGCTCGGGGTTAAATGACACTGCGATGCTATCGAAGGGCTTTCTAGCGTGTCTTCTGAGCTGCCGCTCAGGGACAGTTCCAAGAGAGAAGCCGAGGAGCAAGCGCCACCCACCTGACCCCCTGGGCCAAGATGAGACAATCAAGTTTCTTCCACAGTGGAGTTCAGCTGGCACCCACCTGGCTTTCCCCGCCCTTCTCCCACACAACTCTGCAGTGAGCCGCTGCCTGAGATGCAAAGTGCAGGCCAAGGGCAGGAGCAGCCCCGGCTGCCCTCGGTAGGGCCGAGGGGTGGGCAGCTGTGGCCTGGACAGACAGAGACGCTCTATCCAGCGGCTGCCCTGATAGCCATCAGCGAAGCTCTCAGGGCTTCAGGCCGAGCAGTCCTGGGGCCCTGCCGTCCTTGGCAGACCGGGAGAGGACTAGGCCGGGTCTCTGGCCTCAAGATGAACAGGACAAAGAGCCTATGATCATGGGCTTATTCCTGAAATCCTAGGGAAGCGGCAGTGCGCAGCAAGGGGAGTGCAGAGAGCTCAAAGAGGAAGACGCCAAGGGAGCGAGTTCAGGTGCGGAAGGCCCAGCCTGGTGGAGGGAGGGCGCTGGGGCCAGACCCACCACAGCTGGGCCCAGGCGCTCCCACGCGACTGGGCCTTCCGCCTCACTAACCTTGGAGCCGTGGGATGGTTTGGTCTTCTTGGGGTCAGAGAAGGCAGAGAGTGGAATTGTGGGTAACATGGGGTAGTCGGGACTGGGCCTGGACACCGTGTCTGCTCCTTCGGGCATTACCATCACCTAGTGACAGAGAAGAGACAGTCATTATCAACGGGCAGGGGGCGGGGGCCCACACGGGCCAGCCGGCCGGGCTGAAGGCGGTGGGGCTTCCCTCTGCAGGAGGGTAGAAGGGAGAAGCCTGAGCGCTTTCCTGAAAGAATCCCGGCGCTTCCCCGCTGGGGACTGGGTGCTGAGCACGCAGATGAAGCAGGCATGGGTTGGGAGCGAAGAAAAGCCTGGGGTCTAGGATGGTTGGGCCCGTGGGGGGTGAGGGGGGCACGCAGCCTTCTGGGAACAGTGGACCTAGCGCTGGCCCAAGAAGACCTGCAGAGCACGCTGAGAATCACGGGAAGACAGCTGTGGCCAAAGCCTGACACACATGCTGAGGTTTAGGGGGAGCAGAGGTACAGCTCAGAAGGGCGAGAGCCCAGCCAGACGCCCGAGACAGGCAGGCAGCAACTTCCTGGGGCGCACACAGATGCAGCTTGGGTGGGTCCCACATGCCCAGCGGAATGAGCCATCTTTGGTGTGCGGTAACTGCAGCTGACCCACACAGGGCGGGAGCACTCAGGCTAAGGCAGAGACCAAGGCAGGAGAAGACCTGTCCCCACCGAGGGGGCTCTCTGCAAAGCAGGCCCGAGCAAGCCAGCAAGCCTGCAGTGTGGGGCACCTGCTCCTGCGCTCTGACAGAGGCTTCGGATGAGGAAAGGTCTGGGGTCCTTCCAGGAGGGCTCCCAGGAAACACTCGCTGCACACGGGGAAGCATGGAGCAAGGTCTCGAAATACCAACACTCCAAGTTAAGAACGCCACCACCACAGAGAAAGCGTCTCAGATGCCCACAAGAGAGAACAAAAGAAGAAAACACACTTCAAAAAAGTATTGAAGTCTGGAGAAGAAGCACCACGAACAGCCCTGAGCACCTGCGGTTCCCTGGCCGGCCGAGCCTTTCATCTAAGGACGCTGACATCATGCGGCCATGGGGACATTGGTTGAAAGGAGGGCAGTGGGCCCCTGGGGTCCCCGCTCTGAGCGGCTTCTCACTGCCTGTATGACCACGATAGGAGCTCAGCACCAACGGCATGTGTGCCTCAGTCGTCCCTGAAAGCACGCCACGGGAGGCCCTCCGTGCTCTGGGGCACGCACACCAGGCAGGCTCACGGAGGAGCCGGGAAAGGCCGGCCATGCACAGCGGGGCTTGCAGGAGGCTGAGCCCCATTCGCTCTCAGGCCCATTCCTTCAACTCTCGCATGAATTCACCTTCTTTCCCCTCAAAACGACGCTCTAGACTGGCTGTTTCAGGATCACGCAGTGTCTCACTCAACACAGACCCTTGAAAATAATGAACTGGGAAGGTGAACACATGGATGACTCCCACCTCCTACGAGGTGCTGCCAGGAGGTCCAGGCTCCCCGATGGAAACACAGACCCTCGGCCACGGGGGCAGAGACAAGGCATGGTCCCAAGGGGCACCAGGCTGGAACAGTGGAAGTCCTGACCTCTCACCCTTGAATTACCGATCTCCAAGTGACCCCCAGTGAGAGGAGCAGAGAAAGCAGTGCTCACCGACACAAAAACCAGCCCCTCCTCCCGGGTCTCCTAGCACCGACAGCTCCACGGCAGGGCTGGATCACCTGCTACTGGTCGGCCACGGGAGGCTCCAGGAGGAGCTCCTGCCACTGAGGCCCTGGCTGCTCCTAAGGCTGAGAGTCCCACTCAGCCATCAGCCCAGGGCAAACCCCAGAGGCCTGTAAAGTTCCTGCTCAGCCAGCCAGCCCCCCACACAGCCCACCCTCAGAGGGCAGAGCGCCCAGCGCCTGGGGCAGAGACCACCCCGTAAGGCACCTGCTGCAGCCTGCACTCGCTCCTCCTGACTGGCCCTTCCTCCCAACCTCGCCCCGTGCCTCCTCCCCACCCCTGGCTTTTATGTGTTGAGACGATGCCCTCAGAGCCTTCATCACTGCCGAGCAAAGGAAGCTGCCTTCCACAGGGAGCGCGGTCCTGGCTGCAGCCCAGAGAGACCCAGGGAACACCACTTCCCAAAGCCATGCCACCATGGAACGTCCAGGGACGCCCAGAAACACCTACTGCAAACATAGCGAAAATACCTGGCCATGAAGAAAGGTGGCCACGCGGAGCCAGGAGGGCACTGGGGCCCAGCCACGCGCACTCAGCCACGCCATCCACATAAACCCACGCCGGCACCGCCCTGCCCTGCCAGATCAGAGCTACAAGCGGGGCTTTACAAGGATTGCGGCAGGATTCACTCAAGCTTCTACAACGACAGGCGCCTCCTTCCTCTTAGGAGAATGACGGCCACCAAGGACCTGACCATGCTCCATAGGGAGGAACGGGGGCTCCCCAGCCTGACACCCACAGCCACAGTGCCCCAAGTTCACCAAGGGGGCGGCCCACCCCACCCGGATACCCCACACATTACGCATGCCACACACACACACCTGTGACACATTCACACTCCTCACAATGCACGTCACACCATACGTGACATGCCACACACACTTCCCACAAGTGACACACCACATGCCACTTACACCCCATGCGTGACATGCCACCCACACACAATACATGACACACACATACCAACGTATGTACATACCACATGCCACACACTTCCACAAGTGACACGCCACATGCCACTTACACCCCATGCATGACATGCCACGCACACCATACATACAGACGTATCACATGCCACACATATACACACACCACATACACACGACACATGCCACACACACCCACACACCACACATGACACACACCACCCCACCCCAGCCCACTCCACCACAGGCTCAGGCCTGCACCCAGTCAAAGGCTCTGAGGCCCTAGGTCCTGAAGGTGGCTTTGCTGTCCTGTGACCAAGCCTCAGCCTGCCACGTCCCCCTCTCCACGTACCCCTCCTCCATGACCCCCACCAGCACCTGTGCCCACCCACCCTGTTGCCAAGAACCCTTGTGAGGAGCTCTGCCCCAATAAGGTCCGGAGGACTTGACTCCAGCCACCAAATGGGGGTCCCAGCCACACGACTCCTGGAGAGCCCTGACCCCAGAGCTGGCGCTGTCATCTGGCCTCCCAAAGTCGGAGGTGACAGCAATGTGCATGGCAGGGCCCTGTGAGGAGGACCTGCCCGCCTAGTTACAAGCCAGCTCCAGGCACAGCCACGCGGTCAGACCGGCCTTGTGCCCATCCCTTCCCGGCACTTCCTGCAGGAAGGTGCTAATTACCCATGGCCACCCAGAAGCACAGGGTGACCAGCGACGAGTCACCTGCAGCCACCACACCCTGGCACAGGCTGCGGAGCTCCCAGGTCCCCTCCAGCTCTGTCGGGCACTGCCGTGTGACCTGCACCTTGGGTCTCAGCTCCCAGCACCGACACCTCTGGCTGGGCACAGGGGGCCGCAGCAGAGTGGCCTCAGCGGGGTGGCCCCTTGGCGGGCAGGAGCTGGGACACTCACCCCGCCGGCCCGCAGGAGCTTGTACCGGAACTCCGTGGTGGGGTTGTTGAAGGTGAGCTTCTCGCAGCGCAGGTGGTTGACAGGCGGGTTGCCTTCCAGGTTCAGGAACAGGTCATAGGTGAAGCAGACCTTCCTTGGCTCCTCCTGGAACAAAGAAAACAAAAAGGTCCATATTGGAGGAGTGACCGTGGGGCAGGGACAGAGCTCCCCATCGGCCCTGGTCCCCCCCTCCCTCCTGGGCCTCCGCTCCCCTCTCTCGTATTTGCGCCTGCTTCTCTCTTGGGTGCCTCCTACCCTGCCCTTATTCAAAATCAGCCAGCCTACTATGTGCAGCCAACTGGGCCTCGCAGGCCCCATGGCAGAAACAAAGCTCATTCATAACCATGTTCTCAGATGGTTATGGGAAATGTCTATCCCCCTTCAAGCCTCACAGGGCCAATAATGGACAGGGAAACTGAGGCGCAAAGACACCAACTAACGCGTGGCAGTGCTGAGACCTGCCCCAGGCCTCTGAGGCCCACAGTCTCACCGCCTCCACTCCCTGCCTCTTTTGCAGCCAGGGCCAAGCCCCGATGGATGCAGGACACAGGGCGCAGACTCAAACGACAGAGCAGAGCCCAGAGGAGCAAAAGCACAGGGTCACGAGCCAGCTTCCAGGAGGCTCCGTCCACTCTGGGTGCCACCCTGCACCCTCGCCACCCCAGAAGACAGGGACGCTTGCATGGCATGGGGCAGGGGCTGATAGATTTTGTGCACAAGGGTGTGAGGAGGTCATGGGGCAGCCTTGGAAAGGCTGTGAAAGAGGGGCTGTGATGACCACAGAAAGGCTGGGAGGGTTTGGGGCAGGCAGGCTTTCGGGCAGGAGCTGTCCGCACTGGCTCCTGTGGAGGCCCAGCAGTGTGTGCAGGGGCAGTGTTTCTGTGAACCTTTTGAAACTTCGAAGCAAGACAATTTCACCTGCTTTTCCTTAAGAACCCTGCCCCGTCCCATCCCAAATTATGTAAGCTGCAGGTCCCACCAAATGGAGATGTGCTCCTGGGAGCGGGGACATCAGGCTGGTAAGAAAATGGAGTGGACGGGGAGTGTGGCAGACCCGCACTATGACAAGCCGTAATGTCACACGGAGGAGGGGAAGTTTTTATAGAAACAACGTGCACGTGGTAAGGCGCGGTGGCTCACGCCTATAATCCAGAACGTTGGGAGGTTGAGAACAGATCACTGGAGGTCAGGAGTTTGGGACCAGCCTGGGGTACATGGCAAAACCCTATCTCCACTAAAAATACAAAAATTAGCCGGGCATGGTGGTGGATGCCTGTAATCTCAGCTACTCAGGAGACTGATGCAGAAGAATCATTTAAATCCAAGAAGCGGAGGTTGTAGTGAGCTAAGGTTGCACCACTGCACTCCAGCCTAGGTAACAGAGAAAGACTGTCTTAAAAAAAAAAAAAAAAAAAAAAAAAGAAACAAACAAAGGTGCACGCTCACGTTCTCACATCATGGGCAACTGATGCTTGACTAGGGTGCCGAGACCACACATTGGGGACTGGGAGTCTGTTCGACCAGCAGTGCTGGGACAGCTGGATGTTCACCGGTGGAAAAACGGACATGGCCCTACTTCACTCACACACAGAAAACAACTCAAAATGGCGCTGAGACCTGGACGTCAGCACTAGCACCATACAGCTCCCGTTAAGAAAATACAGGGATCCGTCACAACACTGCATTTCTTATAATACGACACCAGAAGCACAGGCAACTAAAGAAAATGAGATCATGTCAACTTCATAAAAATTTCAAAATGTTGGCCAGGCGTCATGGTGTATACCTGGAATCCCAGCACTCTGGGAGGCTGAGGCAAATGTGGAGGCAGACACGGATGAGCGGGTAGCAGGGGACGGGTGGGAGGTGCAGGAGTGACTCTACCAGGCACAGGGCCTCTTCTGGGAGTGATGAAAATATGCTGGAATTTAAAAATTGTGATGATTGGACAACGTTGTGAATAGACTAAAACCACCAAATCTGTACACTTTAAAAGGCTGAATTTTATGGTAGGTGAATTGCAACTCACTTTGTTAGAACGCTGTCCACCAGGATAAAAATAACTAAGGGTATGGGCGTCCTGTGAAGGCTTCTGAGTCGAGGGAACACTGTGCTCAGAAGCTTGAGATGTCACACTGGCTCTGTCAGTGGTGGGGACACAGGGCAGAGCTCCGAGCCTCGCGACCTCTGCACCCTCTTTATTCTCAGCCCTTTCCCCGGCAGTCTAAGCTCGCAGGTGCACGACCACACCCTCAGTCCTGGCAAGAGAGGACACGCTGAGGGGCTCAGGGTGCTGTGGCGTGCCATCTCTCCCCAGCCTGCCCAGGAGTCCTGGGTAGACCTGCATGGGAAGGAGCCTCCAGGACCGTGTGTCTGGACAGGGCAGACAAGTGAAAAGCTTCCTGATCCAAGGCCAGCTGGTGTGGCTGACAGTGACCTCATGTGGGGAAAGCCCCGATCTCAGAAGAGTGGGTCTCTGCCCCAGTCCCAGGGAGGGAGGCATGACCCATCTGAGCCAGGCTTGGGCTCCTTCCCATTGTCTGAGGGACGCGTGACTTAGGCTTGGATGAGGAGACGGAAGGGAAGGCAGCCTGGGGAGAGCTTTCCTTCCCAAGTCACAAACAAAACCGCAGGGACAAAGTTTCTTGCCACCTCTCTTTGTCCTGCCAAAGCATGAGAGGTGGTACCTGTGGGGGTGGCTTCCACCCCAGGACATATGTGGAGGGATGCCAGGCCCTGGCATCTCCTACCTTCTTTTCCTGGAAGAAAACCAGCCCCTCCGGGAAGCCCTGATAGACACTTGCTCTGAGCAACTGAACGTATCCCTACCCGACACGCCCCTTGCCAAGTCCACACTTCCCCTACGCAGCTTCCTTCCAGGACTCCAATGTGGCCACGTGCCCCTCCTCTGTGCCCCCTGCCTTTACAGAGGCACTTGTCCTGGGGACGTGGATCCCACCAAACTGGGAAGCTGGGCTGTGAGGACTCCTCTCCTGCCTTCCCTGGAGGTGTGCAGCTGGCCCGGTTCCAAGTGAACCAAGTGAAGAGATGCTAGGGCAGACTGGAGGGGGCTGGTCCAGTGGCAGGGGCAGAAGGGGCAGGGAAGGCTCCCCGGAAGCTGTGGTGGGCTTGAAGGATGTCCAGGAGCTTCTCAGCTCAAGAAGGGTAAGAAGTGGATGGGCGTCCAGGCTGGACCTCGCAGGAGCATGCGCGGCCTCACGCAGGAAACAGTGGCACGGGCTGTGGTGCCACCGCCAGGACCCCCGAACAGCCTGGCTGCAGCTGAGAGGGGAGGGTGGAGAGAGGTGGTGGCGTCGACGCTGGGGAGAAGCACCTTGGCCACCCCTGCAGACGGGTAGCCCTGTCTGGAGGTGGAGGAGGATTTTCGGTTCAGGAACAACGGTCACATCCACATCTCAGGAAGCCACACCCTCTGGCCTACTGTGCAAAGGGCAGACGCAAGCCAGCACTTCTCGGTGCAGGGCTGGCTGGAACCTGGCAGATAAGGGGGGAAGAGGTGGGGGAGGAGAGCTCTTGTCCCGGCTTTCCTACAGAAGCGACACCACTAGGTGAACCTGGAGAAGGGAAGCAGCTAAACTGCACAGACTGTCCGGCTAACCCACGAAAGGCCATCAGAGCGTCCTAGCATCTCACCATCCACTCGGCCGGCGCCACGGACTCAAGCAAACACATGGAGGACCAAGCCTCCAGATTCAGGCCCCCGAGACAGGGACACGCAAGTCAGAGGACGACCCTGAGTGCCACTTCGGGGCCGCAAGCAGCAAAAAACAGATGGTGCCAAGCTCTGCGGGACACACGGTCCTGACTCTCCACCAAACAAATCGAAAAGAAAAGAAGAGTGCATGAATGAAAAGGCAGTGGGAGAACCTAGAAAGGAATTTAAGAGACAAACCAATGAATCAGCGTATGGATCTCATCAACATCCTGATTCAAACAGGAAAAAAACAGGACTTTAAACACTGGCGTATTGAGAAACGAAGGGATCATTCATCATAAATATAACCAAGTAATATGGTAACATAACTAAGAGATTACTAATTCATGGGTGTGGTCCTTGTAGCACTGTCTTGTTTGAGGCCCCTTTTGAAATATTTACACATAAAATGAGAACATCTGGGATTTGCTCCAGAATGACCAGGAGGGCAGCGGGGGCTGGAACGAGCTCGGCTGTGCAGGGACCACCTTTGGGTGGGTGATGGCCACAAGGGGGTTTGCTACATCTGCCTCTGTAAATACTTCAAACTTTCCCTGGTAACTTCTGAGTGGATGCAGGACAGCAAGGCTATACAGAGGACGGACATGGCTGGGGGCATCCCCGTGCAGAAAGCCTGGGTCCTGAGGGACACCAGAGGGCAGGCTGGTCGCGGTCCTGCCCCCAGGCCTCAGGATCTTCACGAGCAGTGTGGGGGGATTCAAGATGCCACAGTGCTCAGCACCCTGCCTATCGTCCACAGAAGCCGTCACTGCCCTGACAAAGCAGTCTGAGCTAAGAAGGGCACCCGGGGAGGAGCAGCCAGTTGGTACCAAAGCACCAGGACGCCCCAGGGATGCTCCCTAGCTCTGCCCACTGCCTGGCACAGAGCACCCTGGGGCTCAGAACCAGGTCCTCTCCTCTCCACACTCCTGGCTGTGGCTGTGCACCCCGCTGCACGGCAAATCCAGCCACATCTCCAGAGCTCCTCGGCCAGCCCCTCTCTCCTGGACCACCTGCCTCCTAACCATCAGCCGCTTCCACCACAGCCCCTTTCAGGCCATGGTGTCTGCACGGTCTCAGTGTTCACCCCAGCCCACCAACGGCCTCAATGAGCCTGGAGGAAGCGTCACATCCCCAGCGCAGCCACGGTGACATGCTGCCTTCTTCCGTTCCTCCTCCACGCAGCTCACCCCTTCCTGACCCTGCTGCCCCTACCCTGGCCTGCTGCTGTCCCCAAGCACAGAGCATAGCTCGCTCTAATTCTCCTCATAGTCCAAAGCACATCTGTCCTTTGTCGCCTAACCCCGCTGGCCCGTGAGCACTACACACAACGGAACCATCCTGTTTTGTTCCTGATGGGCCTGGTGCTGAGGTAGCACCAGCATCTTCTGCTGAACATCCCTAAATACTCATGTATCCCCACAAAATGCCATGGGAGCCTACCATAAGTTCCCAGCAGGGATCATGAGAGAGGAGAGGTCTCTAACCCTACGGACAGTCAGGGCACAAAGGCAAGATAGCCATATGGCAATGACGTCAGAGTAACACCAACCACACCATGTCACGGTGTCTGCAGAGTGCTGACGGTGACCAGGCACTTTCTGAGCACTCAAGGGGTATGACTGCTTCACAGCCCCAAAACCAGGTGTTCCTGGTGTCCCCACGTCACAGATAAAGATGCTGAATTGGACAGGGGATCTGGGCAGCAGCAGAGCCAGTGTGCCCTGGATACATTCTCAGGGAGTCCCAGATCTTGGAGAGGCTCCTGTTGCCCACGCAAACCAAACACGGCGGGCAGCCGCAGTGAGGAGACCGGCATGTTCTGACTGCAGAGAGGGACGGCACGGAAAAGCAAGCAGGCGCCCCGCCAGCCAGGCAGAGGTCGTGCCCCGAAGCACCCTGCAGCCAGCACCCCAGGATCGGGATCAAGACCGGCTGCTGGAAGCTGCCAGTGAGTCACAGGCGCTGGGAAGGACTAAACGGCACTCCCTCTACATAAGACCTGGGGCTGCAAAGCTTAGGTGCTCCCCAGGGGGCTGTGGACCCCTTCCTGCTACCCCTGAAAAACAGCCTCCTGGGAGACACCGGGACAGCAACACCTTCGTGCCCCTGAGGCCTGGCAGCAGGCTCCTGAGCACTGGCAAACTCGAGGCTGTCTGGCCAACCATCACGGGATGACAGCCTTAGTGACTCCAGCCGGACTGTGCCATGACCCACTAATGGCAGCCGCCTGCTGGACTTACATGTTCTTGGGCCAGGTCAGGAGCAGCTGCCCACTCCCAGGCCGCTGGCCACAAGCCAGCATCTCTCTGGCCTCAGCAAACTCAGATGCAGAGGAACTAGCCAAACAGGTGCCTGTGCCAAAGGCCGCAGCATGCGCCATCCACCGCCCAGGGCAGGGAGAGTCCAGGCAGCGAGCTCGGTGTGCCTGCCGGTGCTCTTCGGGATGAGGATCACGAGGGCTGAGTGGCCAGGCTGGCCTTGGCACAAGGCACATCAAGGCAAGGCCCTGTGGCCAGCACGCCACATGTGGAGCACCTGCTGCTGCCACCACCTCTGAGAGGCCACACTCCCTCTGACCCACATGCGGCCTTCCCTCCCAGCCCTGGGCGTGAGTGAGGGGAGAGCAACCAGCCCTCCTATAAGGTCTCCTGCTCCTGCCGGCTCCAGCTTGTCTCCTGGCCGTCTCTGCCCTGCCAAGCTCATCCGGCGCTGCCTGGCATTCCCCTGTGAGGCCCGCCCCAGGGTTTACAGACATATGCCGGGCTTAAAAAAAAAAAAAAAAAAAGTTAAACCTGCATGTGATCATGGCTCCAGATCGAAGGGCCTGCTTATGGGAAACACCAGGGAAGCATCCCTATGAGATAAACAACACCAATTCTCAAATATTTTGCAAGGGAGGAAAAAATAAGTGAGGGGAGAGAGGTGGGATGAAGGAGAAGGGGAAGGGGATGGGGAGCGAGGGAGGGAGGAAGGGAGAGAGGGAGAGAGAGAGAGAGAAAGAAAGAGGGAAAGAGATGGAGGAAGAAAAAAGATTTAAAGATGCTCAAGAGACAAAGCAATCAAGAAATCAAGAGAAATGCTTGGGCCTGGCACAATGGCTGACGCCTGCGATCCCGGCACTTTGGGAGGCTGAAGCGGGAGGACCACTTTGAGGTCAGAAGTTTGAGACCAGCCTGGTCTACACAGTGAGATACCATTTCTACAAAAAAAAATTTTTTTTTTAATTAGCTGAGCGTGGTGGTACACCTGTAGCCCCAGCTACACAGCAGGCTGCAGCAGGAGGATTCCTTAAGCCCAGGAGTTTGAGGATGCAGTGAGCTATGATCAGGCCACTGCACACAACCTGGATGACAGAATGAGACCTGACTGAGAGACAGAGAGACAGAGACAGAAGCTCCAACCTTACTTGAATCCTGACATGAACACATTACTTTAAAGATGTGTGTACACACACAGAGCCCCCCCTGGGTTTTTGCAGGGAACGAGCTGCAGGCTATAGAGCTGACTGTGGGTGTGAGATGACAGGAAATTGACGGCACTGGACGTGTGCGGAGGTTAAAGAATGATTAATTTACCAATTCCTAGGTAGAATGATACTGCAGGTAGTTTTTTTTTCTTTAAGAATCTTATCTCTTACAGGCACATCCGGAAATATTAACAGATTAGAAAACGTGATGTCTAGGACCTGATTCAAAACAACCCCGGGGGAGAGAGGAGAAAGCCCCGTGCAGGCTGGTGGCTGTGGGAGCTGGAGGTGGAGGTGGGGGCGGCTGCTCTGCCGTTCTCTCTCCTCTGTATGTTTTTAAGTCATCTATATTAGAAACGAGGATTCAACAGATATGCTTGGCTCTGCCCCCAGCCTGCTCCACAGCTCTGAATTTGAATTTAAGACCACCTCTGTCTCTACCAGCCGGCCTCCGTCCTGGAGCTGGGAAGATGGTGGGGAACTGGGCAAGTCCCCACCTGGAGCCCAGATGGAACCCTCCACCAGAGTCCTCTCTGGCCAGCAGGCAAACACCTTGCTCTGCTTCAAGTAGCCACCTCAGCACCAGGCAGCGGTCCCCATGGGGCTGGGCACAGGGCCACAGGCCTTCTACCACCGCACTGTATTCAGTCCACACTAGCACTCCAGGAGGGCATCACTATCTCACCAGCTGCTAGGAGAGGAAGCTGAGGTGTTGTGGCACCTGCTCATTTGCCAAGGCCTCACAGTACCAATAAATGCCAAACCCACTAGTTCACACATCAAAAGCCCCTCGCACCCACAGAGCCATGCCCCTGCTCTGGACACAGCTGTAAGGCACTAGGCTCTCACACTGACCAGCCCATGGCAAACTGGAACGGGGCTGACACAGTCCAGTAAGAAAGCAAGAGACGAGCAGAAACGTGGAAAAAAGACGTCCAAGAAGCGAACTGCCCCATCTCTGAAATCCCATGTCCAGGATGCGATGCAAATGAAACATCCACAGAGTATAAACAAATGCACGAGGGGGTCACCGAGGCACCCCTGCAGGGGGAGACCCCGAGATGCCAAATGTACCCCCCGTAACAGTCATGTAAACGACAACTGACCCAAACGTCAGGGTTCGCGACATGGACCCTCACCAGAACCAGACATAGCGGCCTGTGTTGACCCTGGAGGGCCACGGCGGGGAGTTCAGAGGTGCAAGTCACACTCATGCTCACACACACATGCATGCACACACCCGTGTTACATGCACACACCCCTACCTGCACCCCTGTGTACATTTACACATGCACACACCCATTCACCTGCCCTTACACCCATGCGCACACACACACATACACCCATGTACATATATTCACACACATCCATACTCACCCACCCATGTACAAACACACGCACAAATCACACCCAAGTACACTCATACACGTGTACACACAACCACCCACCCCACACTCATACACTGACTTATACACACACCTATGTACATACACAACCACTCACGCCCACACACCTGTGTACACACAGACTCACACACACCCCCACACACCTGTGTACATACATACTCATACACACACCTGGGTACATACACACTCATACACCTGTGTACACATACACACACCTGGGTACACACACACTCATCCACACACCTGTTTACACACAGACACCTGTGTACACATACACACAACTGGGTACACACACTCACACACTCACACACACACATTAACCCAGGCCCCTCCCATGCTTGCCTGACCACTCAGCCTGGGATGTCAGAAAGATCCTAGAGACCCCAACCCCTCCCACAGGTGCGCTCGGGGCCTGCAGCCCTGTGTGAAACAGCGAAAGCCAGCCAACTACAGGCCTGCCTGGAAGGGGCCTGGCCCTGGTCAGGGGAGGTGGGGGAGTTTTCTTCTTGTACCCCTGAACTTCAAAGCCTACTGTGGAGCACGCTGCCACCACTGGAAAGAGCTGTTAGACGCAGCAGGTGACACAGAGGGCAGCTCCGAGCCAAGCTGGCGCCAGCACTCACCGTGCAGCAAGAGCAGATCATGCTGCCTGTCTGGTACTCAGCGTCCTCGCCTGCAAAGTGGGAAAGGCAGAACCCACCCCATATACAGGCGCTCAAGTGCTACTCCTCATCACACGCTGACCCAGAGAGACCCCTGAGACACCCCGCTGGGACAAGAAAGCAAACCACAAGACTGAGAGCACCATGGAACCCACAGCTCTGAGATTCAAAAGCGCGGTGGGTGTGACGCCAGACAGAGTACCAAGGAACCCCGAAGCTCTCAGATTCAAAAGCGCGATGGGTGTGACGCCAGAGGCGCAGGGAGACACCGGACCCCACACTCAGCTATGAACCTCCCGAGAGAGCACAAGGATTCCGGGGCAGAGGGATAGAAAAGGGAGGAGCTCCATTTCCCACCCTGCGTGCTTCCGCGCTTTGCATTTCCGATAACCAGCATCAATTCCTGCATCGATGAGCGATTAGAAACCAAAACAAGAAGGCAGGAAGGCAGACGCCACATTTTAACATGCTCTCCGTGGAAACAGCCGGATGTTCTTAGACGTAAAGTCGGCTTCTATTATCTAGAGGCCAGACTTGATGGTTTCTCCTCAATCTGACACCAGAGAGGGAAGAAAGCAGACTGCAGTGTACACACATGTAAAGTGACAGTTTGAAATCCGGCCCATAACAAACGAAACAAGACAGGAGAAGATGTCCTCAAGAGGAGCCCATGAGAGCCACCAGCCCGAGACTGCCAGGCCAAGAGCAGCCAAGCTGACACCTGAGAGGGGGCAGCCCCGGGGCCACATGCCTCCCTCTCTGCAGGAGGCCCTGCCACCCATGGCTCAGAGTGGCCATAAGACAGAGACACGAGAGACAATACATGCCCATTATGAGGACGGCCTCTCTCTATTCTCAACTGATGCCGCTGGAACCCACAGCTCCCAGATGCCTGCCCCATCCTGAGAGCCTGTGTCCCCCAGGCCACTGTCAGGCAGAGTCCCACCTGGAGGCAGGGTCCATTCAGGGCTTCACAGGAACCAGGCCCCTGGCCCACCGCTGCTGGACGGCACCTTCCCTGCTCTGGGAGCTGCAGGGTAGATGCCTTCATCCTGCGGCCCTGTCTCTACAGGAGGCACAAACATCAGTCAGGAAAGACGGCCTCAGAGAAGCTGGGAAAGAATTTTATTAGGCACATGCCGAGATAGGAAACTTAGGGAACATAACGTGTGCTTTTAATGCCCAGCCAATTCTTCCAGCCCCTCCTCTAGGGACCCAGGAGGAGGCATTCTGGGCCTCTGGCCCATCGCACCGTCCCAGCCTTGGAGGTCCTGGGGTGGCCATGGCAGGTGCAGGGTTGGGCCACACCTCCTCTCTCCCTGCAGCAATGGGCACCTTTGCTCGTTCCTTGTGCTTCTCTGCTCAGCTCCAGACCTGCCCTCTAGGAAACACAGATGCGTCTGGGAACCCACTTCAGGGAACAGAAGGATGATCCAGGGAAAGACAGACCGCGCCTCGGCTGGCACACATCCGTGAAGCTTGTCACAATGCGGCAGCCCAGCCCTGCCCTGGGTCCCCACACACAATGTGACTTCTGTTCTGGCTCCCTCTACAATCCACCAGCCAAGGCCTCCCCCTCCGCAGCATCAACTAGCCGATTGTCCCCAGCAGAGTGCTCTATGGGCTCACCAGAGGGGCTGCCCGCCTCCTGAACTCTGCAAGGCCCCAGGAGCCTGGGAGCCAGGGAGGGAGCTCGAGTCTTGCTTGGCTTCTGCGCCAGCAGTGCAGGGACAAGGGGAGAAGACAATGGGGGCCTAGTGGGGGTTCCCTGCCTCAAGACCTGCTCTCCCCAGTCTTAAATTGAGCACACGCAGGGGCAGCCCAAGTGGAACCCGTGTAGGACAGCATTCACGGCTGAGAGCCATCTCCACTCTACAGAGGGTGGGGGCTGCGGAGGACAGCCAGGCTTGGTGGCCCTGGAATCTCCCCTGGCATGTGTGACTGCCTGGGGCCCGCCAACACAAGCAACCCAGGATATCTCAGGAAGATGCCACTGAGGGTCTTGAGGCTCTGAGGCCAGCACCGTTTAACTTACTTTGAAAAACTTTCCACGTGAGCCCATGCACACTTCCTAATGACATGAACCAAATCGCCCTTCCTGTGCGTTCGGACACCTGCATGTGGGAAGAAACGGTAAAGTGGTGATGGTTGTGGCTCCCTGTCCAGTGACAGCTTGTTGCAGAGGTTGGGGAGGAGGTCTAATACTAGTGGCAAATAACCAAAAGAAACTTCTTTTTCACACTTGGCCATTTCTGAACACCGGACTGCCTCTTACAATCAGCGCGTACCCCTCCCGTGTTTCTTCCCCTGCTCTCAGGACAGCTTCCTTCAATTCATGCCATGGGAGACTTAGACTAAAGGAAGTGGAATCTGGGGGCAGGGCAGGGCAAGTCTCACTGCCCCAAACGGCCATACTCCCCTTGGCTGGCACTGTTGGTACTGGGTTGAGTAGGAACAAATGCCCAGGCCAGCGTCCCTCATGTGACAGCATCTACAGGGCACCCAGGGCTAGGGCCAATGTCAGCCACAGAAGACAGCGGGCCACTGACATCTCAGATGACCCCTCTTGCCATCCGACAGTGGCTTTCTCTGCTTCTCTCGGTTCTGCTAAGCACGCCAAGCCAGAAACTTAGGACAACCTGGCAACCAGCATTACCATGAAAGAGACAAAGGTGAGGGATGAAAGGACTGCAGGGAAAATTAAGTCACATCAAATGATGCTTCAGAGAAGAGCTCCTGAGTCCAGCTGCTCATCTTGGCTAACGACTCAAAACAAGACAAAAAGCAACTGTGCTAAAGTCTGCTGGGAGTGTAAAGCAATAACATGGTGGGGTTACCAAGTGGCAAAGCTGAAAGAGACCCCGAAAGTCCGTCCCAGACAGAACAGGACGTCAATGTCAGTGGGCCCCCCCACCCCCACAGACTTGGGGAGGCCAGCAGCCCCCAGGCCCCTGCCCCACCCAGGACCAGGGAATCAAAGCCCTCCAGGTCAGCCCTGCAGCCCCTCCTGAAGCCCTGACCCTGCCTCCTAACTGACTCCAGGGCACAGACAAGCACTTACTGTTTGGCAGCTACTGAATCACTTCTGGAGAGATGGAGCCAGGTCTGCATTATAATGTCACCGACCTACTCCAGAACATCGAGGCACAGGCATGGGACAGGCATCTAGCTGGGGCTTCTAAAGCTTATGCCCAAAGAGGCAGGCAAACCTGGAGGGCTTGACCCCTTACGGAGGATCTAGCAGCAAATGTCACCATGTCACCCGCAGCGGATGAGCAGCTCTGCCCACCCACCTCACCTCCCTCACACTTGCCAAGCCCCCGCTTCATCACCCAGACTCGGCCCTTCACATAGCTGCCCCTGCACCTGGAAGGAATCGCCCCATCTTCTCAGCCTCACTTCAGAAGTCGGAAGTCAATCTCGCTTCTTAGGAGAACCCTCCTGACCGGGTGCGGCGGGCCCGGAGGCTCACGCCTATAATCCCAGCACTTTGGGAGGCCGAGGCCGGTGGATCACGAGGTCAGGAGATCGAGACCAACCTGGCCAACATGGTGAAACCCCGTGTCTACTAAAAATACAAAATTTAGTTGGGCGTGGTGGCGGGTGCCTGTAGTCCCAGCTACTCAGGAGGCTGAGGCAGTAGAATCACTTGAACCTGGGAGGCAGAGGTTGCAGTGAGCGGAGATCACGCCACTGTACTCCAACCTGGAACCTGGGCCACAGAGCAAGACTCTGTCTAAAAAAGAGAACCCTCCAGACCCTTTCTAAGTGGGTCCCCGTGACACACTGGTAGCACTCAGCACTTGGGCTTCCCAGAGCTCATGACCCGTTCTGCTGCGGTCACTCCCTCTCCTGTACGTCTGTTCTCTCTTGCCCTGTCTGTGAACTCTACCAGAGATAGGACCATGTCCACTTGGTCCGCACCGGGCCTAGACTTGGCAGATATCTGTCACGTGAAGAAATCCATGAAACTCCAGCAAAGAATGAAAGAAAAGCATTTTCTTCTCCTCACTATAAATGAACATTTTTTTAACAAAAACCTCATTTTTGAAGACTAAATGACAAGGGCCTCCCCTATTAGATACCTGCTACCCTTCGGGAGTCTCCCCCGCCTCCCTAAACGGTTGGCTTGGTGCATGCTGTCAGCGGACAGAGAAGACAGAAGCGCGGGCCTCAAGTGTGGCAAAGGGTTTTAGACACAAAACCAGAAGCACTCGCCAGAAAAACAACCGCAAGCTGTCCATCAAAATCAAAAACTTCTGCTAGGCAAAAATATACTATTAAGAGAATGAGAAGCTAAGCCACAGACTTGGAGAAAATATTTGCAAATCATATGCCAGGTAAAGGACTTATCCAGAGTACATACAGAACTCTTAAAACTCAAGAATAAGAAAACAGCTAACCCAATTTTTTAATGGGAGGGAGGGGCAAAATTCGGAACAGATACTTTACCAAAAAGAATATATGGATTGCAAATAAACACATGAAAAGATGCTCATTACCGTCAGTCATCAGGGAGATGCAAATCAAAACCTAACCAGGGACGACTTCACACCCACTAGGCTGGATGGCGATAAACAAAAAGGCAGTAAATGAATTGCTGGTGAGGATGTGGAAAAATCAGAACCCTCATACCTTGCTCAAGGGAATATAAAATGGCGCAGCTGCTGAAAAAGTCTGGCAGTTACTCAAAAAGTTAAATAAAGAATGTGGCCAGGCGTGGTGGCTCCCACCTGTAATCCCAGCACTTTGGAAAGCCAAGGCAGGAGGATCACTTGAGGCTAGGAGTTTGAGCCCAGCCTGGGCAACACAGTGAGACTCTCTCAACAAAAAAAAATTTAATTTCTTTTCTTTTCTTTTTTTTTGTTTGTTTGTTTGTTTGTTTGTTTTTAATAGAGACTATGTTGCCCAGGCTGGGCTCAAACTCCTGAACTCAGGCAATTGTTCCACTTTGGCCTCTCAAAGTGCTGGGATTACAGGCATAAGCCACTGGTTCCCAGGCCTTAAAAAAAAGTTTTTAAAAACTCACTGGGTGTGCTGGTGGGCACCGTAGTCCCAGCTACTTGGGAGGCCAAGGCAGGAGGGTTGCTTTAGTCCAAGAGGTAGAGGCTTCAGTGAGCCGTAATCACTCCACTGTACCCAACCCAGCCTAAGTGACAGTGAGGCCCTGTCTCAAAACAAACAAACAAACAAACAAAAAAACCCCAAAATTTGGCCAGGCATGGTGGCTCATGCCTGTAATCCCAGCACTTTGGGAAGCCAAGGCAGGTGGATCACCTGAGGTCAGAAGTTCGAGACCAGCCTGGGCAACACGGTGAAACCCTGTCTCTAGTAAAAATACAAAAAAAAAAAAAAAAAAAAAAAATTAGCGGGGCATGGTGATACATGCCAGTAATCTCAGCTACTCAGGAGGCTGAGGCAGGAGAACTGCTTGAACTTGGGAGGTGGAGGTTGCGGTGAGGTGAGAACCGTGTCATTGCACTCCAGCCTGGGCAACAAAAGCAAAACTCCATCTCAAAAAGAAAAGGAAAAACAAAGAGGAAAAAGGGGAAAACAACCTGACCATATTCAAGAGCTGGCAAGGATTTGGAGCAACAGGAACTCTTCCTGCTGGTGGGGCTGCAAAATGGCACAGGCCCCTTAGAAAACCACTGGGCAGTTTCTTAAAACATTAAATAGACTCATACCATGTGACCTAGCAATCTTCACTCATTTATCTAAATAAACTGAAAATATGTTCACACAAAAACCTGCATGCAAATGTTCAGGGCAGACTTATCATAATCACAAGAGCTAGAAACAACACAGACGTTCGTCAACAGGTGAACGAATAAACAAACCATAACGCATCCATGCAGCCAAACACTACTCAAAACAACACAGCAAAACACAAAGATTCATTCATATAGCAACATGGATGAATCTAAGCACGCTTTGCTAAGTGAAAGAAACCAGACACAAAAGGGCTACATATTGTCTGAGTCTATTTACATGACAATCTGGAAAAGGTAAAACGAACAGAATGGTAAACAGATGAGTGGCTCTGAGGGCTGGTGTCGGGGAGAGACTGACTTCAAAGGGACGGCACGCAGGATCGAGGGGGACAGAGCCCTGGTAGATACATGACTCTCTGCTGAGTGCGAACTAAAAAATCAGTAATAACCAGAAGGGCAGAGGGGGCAGACCCCAGATGAAATGCAGCTATGACTAACGAAGCTAACTGTATTACCAATGCATGACATGACCATACCAGGGAAAGGGCTGCCACAAATCACCTGGTAACCTTGCAGTGCTCCAACTTCACACTGCGAGGCTCAAGATGGAAGGAGCTGCACACCAACGCTGAGCCCTAGCTGCCAACACAGGAGGGATGGCTGTTGATTCTGAATCTACTTTCCCAGTATCCTGGAATTAAACAGGTGAGCAAACACAGTACAGGTAACAGGAGCCAGGTTTCCTCCTTCAGAGACAGTTACAAGGAAGCGAGTGGGGAAGGCGTGGATGAGCCCACTGGTGCTGGATGGGGTTGGTAGCCTCAGAGGAATTTATGATAGTTTTCATATGACACAGATAGATGCAGAACTAAACACAGAGGAAAAGGGTGGGGGTGGTTTCCTACCTCTGTCATATGAGAGGATCTAAACACAGTGACAACCAAGTGGCAGTGAGCACACTTAGCTCCCAGATCTTGGCTTTTAAATACCATTCTCCAACAGCAGGAACCAAGGTTCCTGAGAGCAATGGAAGATTCTAGGGCTGGAGCAGGGAAATACAAGGTGAGCCTGTGGTGCCAGAATGTGAAAGCACCCCCAAAACCATGGAAATATGATGAAATGACAGGCCCAAACACGAGAAAAATTTCAACACAAACAAGTAACGACAGAACTGGATTGTAAAATAACCCAAAGAAAAAGCAAATACCTATGAATCCACGTTGACGTAAGTAACTGAATACATAAATGAGAGAGAAGGGACAGCTCTTCTGTACTGAAAAATTCCAGTTAATAAATGTAGAAGGGAAGGAGGAAATTAAAATTACCATTAAACCACCACTGGGGGATGCTAAAATTAGCGGATGGAACTACAGGTTAAGTTTAAGTAGCCCTTATCCAAAATGCTTGGGACCAGAAATGTTTTGGATTTCAGTTTTTTTTTTTTTTTTTTTTTTTTTGGCTTTTTGAATGTCTGCATTATACTTACTGGTTCAGCATCCATAATCTGAAAATCTGCCATCTAAAATCCTCCAATGAGCAGTTCCTTTCAGTGTCATGTTGGTGCTCAGACTTTAATATTGGAGCATTTTGGTGTTTTTGACAGTCTCATTCTGTCACCCAGGCTGGAGCGCAGTGGCGTGATCTCACTGCAACCTCCTCCTCCCGGGCTCAAGTAATTCTTGTGCCTCAGCCTCCCAAACAGCTGGAACTACAGGCGCGTGTCACCAGCCCGGTTAATTTTTGTATTTTTAGCAGAGATGGGGCGCCATGTTGGCCAGGCTGGTTGTGAACTCCTGACCTCAGGTGATTCGCTCGCCTTGACCGCCCAAAGTGCTGAGATTACAAGAGTGAGCCACTGCACCCAGCCTGAGATTTTAGAGAATTTTTGATTTCTGGATTAGGGATACTCAACCTGTATTTAAAAAAAAAAAAAGACAAAACAAAACAGGTTATCTGCACAGCTTCAATGTATCTCTCCCAAAATGGGTATTAGTAAGGGTGGTGGTTTTAACCTACGCCCATCAGGATGGAGAGGTTAATTCCTCTCCCTGGAGTGTGAGCTGGACTTAGTGACCTGCTTCTAAGCAAGAACATGTGGAAAAGAACAGATAACAACTCACCAGTGGAGAAACCTGGCGGATACCACTTAACCAGGAGATCAAGGTCAACCTCACTGTTAACCACGAATCACGTTAATAACTGACACTTCCTAATATGATGTAAGGGGAAGCACATTACCTCTGTGGTCTTCTTATCTATAACCACGGACTGGTTGTGAGAAAACAGCAAGTTGAGGGAGGGTCTACACAATACCCCACTAGTACATTTCAAAAATATCAAGGTCATGAAAGACTGAGGAAAGAGAAGTAGGCAACAATGCAGCATCTTGAGTGGGTTCCACCACAGAAAAAGAACAGGAATGGAAAACTGGGAAATCCAAATCAAGTCCCTAGTTCAGTTCGTGGCTACTGTCTTGATGCTATGTCTTGGTTTTGATCACCGTACCATGGGCGTGTGCAATGCTAACATTAAGGGAGGCTGGATTGCGGGGGCTGGGGGGAGGTCCTACGGGAATTCTCTGTACTATCTTTGCAGCTCTTCTGTGTCTAAAATTATTTCAAAATTTAAAAAGTCATAACTATGAGACATTCCCAGTCAGGAACCATACTCGGTTCAGTAACTGGAAAATTTTTATGTGTGTCTGGAGCAACTGGGGTGTGTGAATCTTCTTTGTTTAATTGTGAATTTTATGGAATCTAAATACAGATCAAGTCTTTCTGATGACGTTTCAGTATCCAAATTGAGACATGCAGCAAAGTATAATAAACAGACTGAATTTCAAAGATTTGGTATAAAAAAAGAATATAAAATCTCAGTACTTTAAAAATATTGATCTCATGTTGAAATGATAATATTTTAGATACAGAGTTAAACCAATTATATTATTAAAATTGATTTTACCTTTTTCTTTTGAACTTTTTAAATGTGGCTAAAAAAAATAATGACTTCTACTGGACAGCCCAGGGTCTGAGATGTCACTCCCTCACCAGAACAGGAAGGGCTTTAAATATCTCTGACCGCTTCCAGAACAACAAACAGATACAAAGAGAGCATTTCAAGAAGACTCCCTCATCTGACTGAGCCGAGTGCGCCGAGGAACTGATTTATGCATCCGGGCCACTGCTATGTCCCAGGGCAGCCCCAGCATGCCCTCCCAGGCCACTCAAGGCCACTTTCCAAAAGAACAGTTCAGCCACAGCACGCAGAAGCCTCGAGGCCACATGTGATGGGAGGGAGGCCACGTAGATACCCCCTCAAAAGAGCTGGAGCTCCCAGCTCAGAGAAATTCCGTCATGCATCCAATCTGCCCAGCAAGCACTTTACTGTCAATGTTTAAAAATCGGCACTTGCAGCCGGGCGCGGTGGCTCACGCCTGTAATCCCAGCACTTTGGGAGGCCGAGGCGGGTGGATCGCAAGGTCAAGAGATTGAAACCATCCTGGCCAACATGGTGAAACCCTGTCTCTGCTAAAAATACACACAAAAAATTAACTGGGCGTGGTGTTGTATGCCTGTAGTCCCAGCTATTCGGGAGGCTAAGGCAGGAGAATTGCTTGCAACTGGGAGGCAGAGGTTGAAGAGTGAGCCAAGATCGCACCACTGCACTCTAGCCTGGTGACAGAATAAGACTCCATCTCAAAAAAAAAAAACAAAAAAAAAAATAAAAATAAAAATAAAACAGGCACTTAACCAGAAGATATAAAGGTATAAAGATATAAATAAGATATAAAGATATAAAGGACCTGGTCAGGCAATGTGGCTCACTTCTGTAATCCCAGCACTTTGGGATGTCTAGGTGGGTAGACTGCTTGAGCTCAGAAGTTCGAGACCGGTCTGGGCAACATGGCAAGAACTTATTTCTATAAAAATACAAAAATTAGCCAGGTATGGTGATGCACATCTGTGGTCCCAGCTACGCAGAAGGCTGAGGTGGGAGGTTTGCTTGAGGGGGAGGTGGAGTCTGCAATGAGCTATGATTCTACCACTGTACTCCAGCATCGCTGACAAAGTGAGACCCTGTTTCAACAAAAACAAAGAAAAAAAAAAAAAAAAAACCCTCTTACAACTCAAAAAGAAAAACCCAAATCAAATACGGGCAAAGAGCTTGAACAGATCTATCTTCAAAAAAATCTGTGAATGGCCAATAGGCACATGGAAAGATGCTCAGCATCATTAATCATCAGGGAAATGTGAACCAAAACCACCTACAAATACCATCTCACACCCACAAGGATGGCTATCACTAAAAACAAACAAAAAACAGGAGATAACAAACGTTGGTGAGGATGTGGAGAAACTGGAATGTTTGAGTATTCTTGGTGGCGATGTAAAACGGTTTGGCTGCTGTGAAAACAGTCCAGCACTCCCTCAAAAAAATTAAACACAGAATTACCATATGATCCAGCAATTCCACTCTAAGGTATACGGTCATCCCTCCTAACTGTGAGGGACTGGTTCCAGGACACCCTTTGGATACCAAAGTCTGCAGAGGCTCAAGTCCCTTTATATAAAATAGTAGCATATGCATATAACCTATGCGCACCCTCCCACAGCCTTTAAATCATCTCTAGATTGCTCATCATGCCTCATATGATGCCTACACATCACTGCATTCACGTGGATTCAACGGCCCAGCAAGTTTTGCCTTTTGGAACTCTGCGGATTTTTTTTTTCCAAATATTTCCTATCTGTGGTTGAATTCATGGATGCACAGCCCATGGATATGGAGGGCCAACTGTATACCCAAAGGAATCGAAATCTGCTACTCAAACACATACATGCACAGCCTTGTTCAAAGAGGCGCTTATTCACAACGGCCAAGAGGTGCGAACAGCCTACATGGCTGTCAGTGGGTGAATGGACAAACAGAGAGTAGGACAGCCACATGGCAGAATGTTATTTGGCCGTGAAAAGGAATGCAGTTCTTACACATGCAACAACATGGATGAACTCACAAACATTGCAGAAAGAAGGAAAGAAGCCAGACACAAAGGTCACATGCTATGTGACTCCATTCATATGAAACTGCCCAAACAAACCCATCCACGAAGACACAATATAGATCAGCGGCTGCCAGGAACCACGACACGGAGGAGAACAGGAAACGCCTGCTTATAGGCACAAGGCTTCCTTCTGGGGTGATGAAATTGCTCTGGAACTAGAAGGAGACGGCAGTAGTACAACCCTGTGAAAGTACTAAATGCCACTTTACTGCTTGCTTTAAAATGGTTAATCTCAGCCGGGCACGGGAGCTCACGCCTGTAATCCCAGCACTTTGGGATGCCGAGGCAGGCAGATCACAAGGTCAAGAGATCGAGACCACGGTGAAATCTCGTCTCTACTAAAAAATACAAAAAATTAGCTGGGCGTGGTGGCACACGCCTGTAGTCCCAGCTACTCAGGAGGCTGAAGCAGGAGAATTGCTTGAACCTGGGAGGCAGAGGTTGCAGTGAGCCAAGATCGTGCCACTGCACTCCAGCCTGGAGCCTGGCGACAGAGCAAGACTCTGTCTCAAAAAAAAAAAAAAAAAAAAAAAAGGTTAATTTCGGGTCACGTGAATTTCACCTCCATTCTTAAAAAGGTGAGGGGGGTGCACTTATTCACTGGTTGTGCCAGGAGGTTTTCTGATATGTGGGCTACAACACCTATCCCCTCTGGAATGGATCTGGTTCATCTATTTAGTACTCGTTTAATAAATATTTAGCAAGTGCCACCTCTGTGCTAGAGGCCAGCCGAGAACAAAAGCAGAGCCCTGGTCTTGAGCTTACTTTTGGGTGGTAGAGACACACAGATGAGTAAACACACATCCACGTATGTGCTACAAAAATAAAATGAACAGTGAGTTAGAAAAAAGAATAAAGAAGAACCAAATCCAGATGAGAGGCTTGGTTAATTTTAGATGTCAACCTCACTGAATTAAGAAATACGTAGAGGACCCGGCACAGTGGCTCATGCCTATAATCCCAGCACTGTGGGAGGCCAAGGTGGGAGGATCGCTTGAGCCCAGGAGTTCAAGACCAGCCTGGGCAACATGATGAAACGCCGACTCTACAAAAAAAAAAAAAAAAAAAAATTAGCTGGGCGTGGTGGCATGTGCCTGTAGTCCCAGCCACTCGGGAGGCTGAAGTGGGAGGTCAAGGCTACAGTGAGCCAAGATCGTACCACTGCACTCCAGTCTGGGTGACAGAGCGAGACTCCGTCTAAAGAAAAGCAAGAAAAAAACCAGCTAGTGAACCGGTAAGGCATGACTTCTGGGTGTGTCTATGAGGCGTTTCCAGAGGGTACTGGCATGTGAGTCGGTAGGCTGAGTAGGGAAGATCAGCCCTCAATGTGGGCCAGCACCATCCAACTGGCAAAGGCCCAGAAGGGACAAAAAAGACAGAGAAATGGCGATCTGTCTCTAAAGGGACAAAATCACAGGGACGGCAATCTCTCCACCTGTCTGTCTCTGCGGCCTTTGGACTCTAGCCTCACACCCTCCGTACCAGGCCTTCATCCTCAGACTGAGAATTACACCAGGGTTCCCCTGCTGCGGAGGCCTCTGAGCTTGGTGGGAGCTGTGCTGCCAGCATCCCAGGTCTCCAGCTTGCAGGTGGCCTGTCATGGGACCTCTCGGCCTCCACAATCGCGTGAACCTATTCCCCTGTAAATTCCCTCTCATATCTGGATATCTGTCTATCCTACTGATTCTGTCTGGAGAAAGAACCTCATGAATACAACCACTGGGTCAAAGAAGAAATCACTGGGAGAATTAGACAATACTTTTGAGATAATAAAAACAAAACACGATATAGCAAAACATCTGGAATACAGAGCTAAATGCACAGGTGTAAACACCTACATTCGAAAATAAGAGTGTCATCAAATCAGTGACTACCTTTATGCCCTAAGGAGTTCTAAAAAGAACTGAAAGCTAGCAGAGGGAAAAAGAATAGAAATAAACAAAACAGCAAAAGACAGTAGAGCCAATCAATGAAATCAAGTTGTTTCTTAGAAGAGATCAACTAAATTGACAAGCCTTTGGCTAATATTTTAAAAAAGAACACAAATAACCCACATCAGAAATAAAAGTGGGAACTGCCAGTCTTAAAGAAATTAAAAGAATTATGAGACTACTACGGACTACTATGCACCAACTAGATAATGTAGATAAGACATACCCTTAGAAGCAAATTACTAAAATTGAGTCAAGAAGAAGTGGAGAATCTCAAACACTGATAACAAGCGATGGAAGCAGAAATCAAATACTTCCCACAAAGAAGGGTCCAAGACCAGATGGCTTCACTGAACTCTACCGAACATTCAAAGAATGAACACCACTCCTTCTCAAACTCTACCAAAACTTACAAGAGGGGGAATACCTCCTAATTTACTTTATGAGGGCAGCATTACCCTCATACAAAAGCCAGACAAACATGCCACAAGAAAACCACAGAGCAACGTTCCTTCTTAACAAAATACTAGCGAACCAAATCCAACAGCATACTAAAAAGATTATATACGATAAGCAAGAGGGATTTACCCCAGGAATGCAAGGTGGGGGAGGGGGACTTCTACATAAAAATTAGTCAGTATAATACAGCACATTAATAAAAGGAAGAAAAAATCTACATGATTTTCTCAATAGAGACAGATAAAAGCAGCTGACAAAATTCAACAACTATTCATATTTAAAAAAAAAACATTCAGCAAACTGAAAAGAAGGTGTGACATAGTAAGAAATATAAATATTAGGTCTCTGCTCCTAATCCTGGCACAGAGCTTCTAAAACATTTTCTGAGAGATGGCAGTGATAGGAGCCTGTTTTGTTTTAATATTTGGTCTTAGTCCTGGGTTCCTGACACAAAGGCCTCTAAGATCCTTGAAATCTGGGAAGTGATACAAGCATCTTTTCGCTGGTTCATGAGATGCCTGGTGACTGAACGCCCCTAGATAGCTTCAGGATGGGAGTTGGTTGCCGGGGGAACCAATCACATGATACACGGTTGGAATTTTCAGCTCCACCCCCTGACCTCTTAGGGAGGGCAGAGGGGCTGGAAATTGAGTTTAATCACCAGTGGCCAATGGTTTAATAAATCATGCCCGCATAATGGAGCCTCCATAAACACCTTAAACAAAGGGGTTCCAAGGGCTTCCAAGCAGGCCCATCAGAGGGCATGCCTTCCCATGCCCTGCCCCATGCAGCAAGTTTTGGCCATTACTGAATTGCACTCTTTACAATAAACCAGTCATGGAAGTAAAATGTTTTCCTGAGCTCTGTGAGCCACTAAAGAACTGTTAAACATAAGGAGAGGGAACTCCTGATTTACAGCCAGTTGAGTACAGGTGGCAGTATGGGACTTGTGACTGGCATCTGAAACGGGGGCAGTCCTGTGAAACTGGGCTCTCAACCTGGGAGTCTGTGCTAACTCCAGGTCGGGGATAACATAATTAAATTGTGGGACACCCAGTGGTGTCCTGGGAGACCTGGAGAACTGTAGTGGGCGGGAAACCCACACATTTGGTGTCAGAAATGTCGTGAATCGGAGAAAACAGGTTTTTCCTTCTTCTGGAAGGGAATTTCCTCAACCTGATAAAGGGCATTTACAAAAAGCTCACAGCTGACATCACACTCAATGGAAAAAGGCTAGAAACACTTTCCCTGAGATCAGGAACCAGGTGGGCTGCACACCCTCCCCACTGCTAGTCAACACTGAACTAGAGGTTCTAGCCAGAGCAGTAAAGCCAGAAAAAGACTTTGACAAAGGACATTCAAACTGGGAAGAAAGAAGTCAAACGACCTCTACTTGCAGATGACATGATTCTATATTCAGAAAATCCCAAATAAGCTACAGAAAAACCTACTAAAGCTACTCATAATAAATTCAGGAAAGCTGCAGGGTACAAGATCAACAGACAAAAATCAGTTGTGCTGTCCACAGAGGAGGTCTACAGGAAAAACAAAAAACCAAATCATCTGTGCTTCTGTACACCTGCAACAAACAATCCAAAAAGGGAATTAGGAAAATAATTCCATGTACAATAGCATTCCAAAGAATAAAATATGTAGGAATAAGGCCAGGCGTGGTGGCTCATGCCTGTAATCCTAGCACTTTGGGAGGCCAAGGCAGGCGGATCACTTGAGATCAGGAATTTGAAACCAGCCTGGCCAACATGGCGAAACCCCATCTCTACCAAACAATACAAAAATTAGCCGGGCATGGTGGCACGTGCCTGTAATTCCAGCTACTCAGGAAGCTGAGGCACAAGAATCATTTGAACTGGGGAGGCAGAGGTTGCAGTGAGCCGAGACTGCCACTGCACTCCGGCCTGAGTGACAGAGAGAGACTCTGTCTCAAAAAAAAAAAAAAAAAAAAAACCAAAAAAATCTAGGAATAAATTTAAGCACACAGGTAAAAGACTTATGTATACCGAAACCTATAAAACATTGCTGAAAGAAACTAAGGAAGACTTAATTAAGTGAAAAGACATTCCTTGTTCATGGACTGAAGACTTAATATTGCTAAGATATTTCAAAAATGACTAGATTCAACAGAATACCTATCAAAATTCCAATAAAATTTTTTGCAAAAATGGAAAAGCCAAACCTTAAGTTCATAAGGAATCACAAGGGCACAGAATAACCAAAGTCATCCTGAAGAGGGAAAAACAAAACACAGCGTCAGAGGATTCACACTTCCCAATTCCAAAACTTCCTACAAGGCCGAGCCTAGTGGCTCACGCCTGTCATCCCAGCACTTTGGGAGGCCGAGGTGGGTGATCACCTGAGGTCAGTTCGAGACCGGCCTGGCCAACACGGTGAAACCCCGTCTCTACTGAAAATAAAAAAATTAGCCAGGCATGGTGGTGGGCACCTGTAATCCCACTACTTGGGAGGCTGAGGCAGGAGAAACACTTGAACTTGGGAGCCAGAGGTTGCAGTGAGCCGGGATCATGCCACTGCACTCCAGCCTAGACAAGACCAAAATTACATCTCAAAAATAAAAATAAAAATAAGACCAGCCTAGGCAACACAATGGGATCCCATCTCTACAAAAATAAAATTAGCTAGATGTGGTGGTGTATGCCTATGGTCCCAGCTACCTGGGAGGCTGAGGTGGGAGGACAGCCTGAGTTCAAGAGGTCAAAGCTACAGTGAGCCATGATCACACCACTGCACTCCAGCCTGGGTGACACAGCAAGACTGTTAAAAACAAAACAAAACCCTTCCTTTACAACTACGGTAATCAAAGCAGCATGGCACCAGCATAAGCACAGACAGACCAATCAAAGAGAATTCAGAGTCCAGTTTTAAACCCAAAATCTATGACCGACTGATTTTCAACAAGGCTATATGACCACTTGATGGCAAAAGAGCAGTCTCTTCAATGAATGGTGCTGGGACACCTGGAAAACCTCATGCAAATACTGAGACTCTGCCTTGCTTCATACGCGAAAGTTCACTCAAAAATGGGTTGACTATCTGAGTATCAGGACAAAAACTATGCAACTGGTGTAAATAAACATGGGGCAAATCTTCATGACCTCCGATTTGGCAATGGAGTCACAGATCTGACACCAAAGGTGTGAGCAACAAGAGAAAACAGATGAACAGAAAGAACTTCATAAACATTTAATATGTTCATGCAGCAAGGGACATTATCAAAGCTGGGGGCGGCAGCTCACGCCTGTAATCCCAGCTACTTGGGAGGCTGGGGTGGGAGGACTGCTTGAGCCTAGGAAGTCAGGGTTACAAATGAGCCAAGATCACACAACTGGACTCCAGCCTGGGCAACAGAGTGAGACCCCACTCAAAAAACACACATTACAAAGAATGTTAAAAAAAAAAAAAAAGAAAGAAAGAAAGAAAAGAAAAGAAAAAACCTACAGAAGGGGATATTTGAAATCACACATTCTGTTAGAGTTTAATATCCAAAATGTATAAACAACTTCTATAACATAATAACAAAAAGACAAACAACCCAATTCAAAAATGGGCAATTGGCCGGGCATGGTGACTCATGCCTGTAATCCCAGCGCTTTGGGAGGCTGATGCAGGTGGATCACTTGAGGTCAGGAGATCGAGACCAGCCTGGCCAACATGGCGAAACCCCATCTGTACTAAAAATACAAAAATTAGCTGGGCGTGGTAGCGGGAGCCTATAATCCCAGCTACTCGGGAGGCTGAGGGAGGAGAATCGCTTGAACCCAGGAGGCAGAGGTTGTAGTGAACCGAGATGGTGCCACCACGTTCCAGCCTTGGCGACAGAGCGGGACTCTGTCTCGGGAAAAAAAAAACAAAAATGGGCAATGGATATATTTAGGTATTTCCCAAGGAAGAGATACCTGCAGCCAGCAAGCACGTGAAAAGATGTGAAACATCATGGGTCATCGAGGAAATGCAAATAAAAACCTCAACAGTTACCGTTCCATACCCACAAGGATGGCTATTAATTTTTAAGAAGCAGAAAAACAAGTACTGCTGAGGATCTGGAGAAACAGGAACCCTCACACACTGCTGGTGGAGCTATGACATAGGACAGCCACTAGAAAACTGCTTGGCAGTTCCTCAGAAAGCTAAACATTGAATTACTGTATGAGCCTGCAATTCCATTCCTAGGTGCATACACCCAGAGGAACTGAAAACGGGTAATCAAACAAGTACGCACACACACAAACACACACACGCACGCGCGCATTCCCAGCAGCACTATTCCCCATAGAGAATGGGTAGAAATAGCCCAAACAGCCCACAGATGAATAGATAAACACAGTACAGTACAGCTGTCTGTTATTCTTTGTAGATTCTATACTTTTGAATTTACCTCCTTATTGAAGCTCATTTGCAAACCCCAAACCAATACTGCTGGCTTTCAGTCATTTGCAGACACTCCCAGAACAGCAATCTCAAGTAAGGCAACCCTGTTCCTTCGCTTCGGAAAAACTTCTTCACAACACACATGTGTATCACTTTGCAACCAGATGAAGCCCTCCACATTATTTTTCCTTGAGAGAACAGAGTGACTTATCGGTAAAAGAGCATCCTACAAACAGGTCAAACACAACGTGCCCTCAGTTAAGTTCTAGTGCCTAACACCGCAGAAAGCACAATTCCTTCATTTCACAGGCGATACCATATCCAAGGTCAAGTGCACTCACTGAAAAACCCTCACACTTATACAAGAATAGATCTGTCTGAGAAAGTACTTTTCCACTCCAGTCTTAGAGCCACTCCACTCATGGGAGAAGTCAAACAACACCTTTTTCATCACAGGACCCTCAACCTCCTGTGGGCCCTCCGAGGTCTGACGTTCCCTTTCTCCACTGAACATTCTTGCCCAGATTAACTGGAAGGATCCAACACCATCTCAACACCAAACGGATGAAAAGCCTGCTACGTGCCAAGGGATGAAAAGCCCTGGGCCAAGGGCTGCCCCTGCTGTCTCCCTCTGAATCTTCCTGGCGCCTGAGATGCAGATGCAGCCCGAAACCCCATCCTATGGACAGACAAACTGAGGCCCAGAGGAGTGAACCACCCATGGTGACACATTCAGTCTCTGAGACTGAAGCCTGATGCGTCCACCTCCAACCTGTGCTCTCTGCAGCTCTCTTCCTACCTGGTCACCACTGCCTCCCCAAACCCCTCCCGTGACCGGCCTCTGTTCATTCCCTTATTCCACTAGCCTGAGCTCCCACTGAGGAGTAATCTGTGGCTAACAACCAAACGAGAGCCCCGGCTAGACCAGGTAGAAAAACTGCCAACAAACCCATGCACTGTGACCCTGTCCCAAATTGTGTTCCGAATCTTGCAGCCATGAAGCACTCCCATCCCTGGCACCAAAACTCATCAGGCACTGTCATTGTAGGTCATGCCTGTCTCAGGTATTTGGGCAACGGGTGTGTGTTTACACAGAGCTGGTTCCAGTCCCAGCTCTGCCAACTTCTGGGCCTTGACCAGGATCCAGGATCTCCTCTCCCCCATCTGTAGACGGCACACAGGCCACCGCCGCTGTGAGGACAATCTGCATTCCTGGACCTTGCCATGGGGCCGCACATCCTAGTACTCGTAGTGCAGTGCCCTCTTCAACCACCCCAGGAAGAGAGGGTTCCCAGGGAACGGAGTGCAGAGCACATGGAAGCAGCCGGGCTTTGTCCTGTGAGAGAGGGAGTGCTGCAATTCTCAGCACAGGCTTATGGCAGAACTCCGGTCCTAGCCACACAGCCTCCGCAGGAATTATTCAGACAAATAAACACCAAGGAACATGACTTAAAACAAACAAACAAACAAAAAGAGAAAAACTGGCCATCCTCCAAAAGGGCTCCATGAAAGCACATGCTGAGATTTGAAAAACCTGCCACATCTAAAATGGGAGAATTTTACTACATGTAAATTATACCTCGTTAAACTAGACTTAAAGAAAACATCTTGACCCAACGATGTTACCAAGGTTCCTGGAAGTGTACACTGAAGGGCACTGAGGGAGGTGGTGCCATGCTTGGGGCCTTTCAGAGGAAGCAGGCAACAGGTGCTCTAGAGGAACACGGGGTCCCAGGCCACCCATTCAACCACACGCCCCCACACCCCAAATGAAGCCCCCAGGATCCTGAAAGAGCAGGCAGGGATTCAGAGAGGGCTCTCTGCCTTCCCGACACCCCCACACAGGGGAGGATGCTGGGCCCAGCAGTGACAGTCCTGTGGCCAAAGAGCCCCCTGCTCCCTTTCTCTACCAGGGGCAGGATGCAAGGGTGGAGCCCCAGGAACCCAGGACAGAAACAACCCTGGAGTCCGCATTTCAGACTCAGCTGAGTGCCAAGGACACAGCACGTGGGGGCACCTGAGCAGCAGCCACTTGGGGCTCCACTTGGGGCGGGGCCTGGCCGGTGCCGTTTGCTGCACCGACTGCCTCCAAATCCATAGGCAGGCCACCGTGGAGCCAGGCAGCAGCGGGATCCCCAGCAGGCCCTCGCCTGGGGGGTCCTGGGAGGCAGAATGGATGCCACCAGTGCCCATGTGGCTGAAGGCCGTGTCAAGGATCAGACAGGTGTCTGGGAACAGAAAACCTCCCTGAGCTTGAGCACAGCAGCACACGCCTGGAGTCCCAGCTACTCAGGAGGCCGAGGTGGGAGGATCTCTTGAGCTTGGGAGTTTGAGGATACAGTGAGCTATGACTGCACCACTGTACTCCAGCCTGGGCAACAGAGCCAGACCCTGTCCCTAAAAACAAACAAATAAAAAAGCCCTGCTGGCCCAAACTGCTTCTGAACCTCAAAGGACCTTAATCTAAGCCACCCCAGAAGTCAGTTTAAACTGCCCACACAGACTGTGGCGCCACACCCCACCCCATAGAATACCAGTGCCTGGGCTGTGGACACCTCCTGCAGATGGGCTCGAGCAATCCCCTCATACACCCCAAGAGGGGGCTGCTGTTCTCATTCCCCTTCCACATGCTCACCCAGTGGAGCTTGGGGAGGCTGGGGAGCCCTGGCATACACCTGGCAGACGGGTGGCCCCACAGGCCCCAGGGCCCAGACAACACACGCCTCGGGAGGCCCCTTGCAGGCAGGTTCACCTCTGCTCCCAGTGCGGCCTCAATTCCAAAAGAGCCTCAGAATGACCTAGGTTTCCGTGAACTGGACCCTGGGAGGCCTTGCATCTGAAATCAGCCAAGCTGCACGGGTTGAAATGTCACCAGCTGCTGAGAGGGCAGCATGCCGAGAGCCTCTCCTAAAGCCCCTCAATGCCAGGGGTTTGTGGAAAAGTGGAACTCTAGCCGTGGGCCACGGCATGGCCAGGTATAATCCAGGGACTCAGTAACTGAGCAGGGCGGCACCCGCAGGCCTCCCAGGGACACCTCCTTCCTCAGCGCCATCTCCACGCCTGTCCAGCTACACTTGCAGGAAAGCAGCTGGCTGTGGCTAAGCCATGAGCCAGGAAATGTCACTGCTGGCCCTGTGGTGACACCTGGGAGGAGGGGAAGGGCAGGCTCTGAGTTGTTTTAATTGGGCCAGGCGCAGTGGCTCACACCTGTAATCCCAGCACTTGGGGAGGCTGAGGCGGGCGGATCACAAGGTCAGGAGTTTGAGACCGGCCTGGCCAACACAGTGAAACCCCATCTCTACTAAATATACAAAAAAATAAGCTGAGTGTGGTGGCACGCCTGCCTGTAATCCCTGCTACTGGGGAGGCTGAGGCAGGAGGATTGCTTGAATCCAGGAGGCGGAAGTTGCAGTGAGCCGAGATCGTGCCACTGCACTCCAGCCCCGGTGAGAGTGCGAGACTCTGTCTCAAGAAAAAAAAAAGTAAGTTGTTCTAATTACTAACCCCCCACCCCCACCACCCCAAAAAAGTGAGAAACTACAGATGAAAGAAAATAAAACAAAACTGGCTGGGCGTGGTGGCTCACACCTGTAATCCCAGCACTTTGGGAGGCCGAGGTGGGCAGATCATGAAGTCAATAGATCGAGACCATCCTGCCAACATGGTGAAAACCCATCTCTACTAAAAATACAAAAAATTAGCCAGGCATGGTGGTGCGTGCCTGTAGTCCCAGCTACTCGAGAGGCTGAGGCAGGAGAATTGCTTGAAACCAGAAAACGGAAGTTGCAGTGAGCCGGGATCGCACCACTGCACTGTAGCCTGGTGATAGGGTGAGACCCCTGCACTCCCACCACCCAGATGACCTGTGGTAACCTTTCTGGATATAGACAACTCCTTTTTCCTTTAAGTATCATATATCAGCTCGCTTTGTTAATTTTGAAGGTTGTCACAGATTCTGCCCAGAAGACACACCGTAATCAGACCGTCATCAGGTATTTAAGCTATTTCCCGATCTCAGCCGATACACGTGGCCAGGTTATTAACCCTCTAGGACCGTCAGGGAAGCTGGACCTGATGGGATGTCACTGCCGGCACATTTTCTAGGCAACTGGACAGGATGTGGCCTGGCAACCCCCTAGAGAAGTGGACCACGGGGAAGGCCACCTGCTGTCAAGAATCCACCCATGTCCCGGCCCCCAACGTCCCAGAAACGGAGATGGCAACTGGCACTCCCCGCAGCACTCACTGGAGCCTGTGCACGGAGAGTGGCCAGGTCTCCTGCCTGTGCTGTGAACCGCCATGGCACCCGGGGCAGGTGCGCCCACAGAGAGGTGACCTGCTTGCTGCCCCTCAGGGATCCTACCTTGTTTTTGAAGTGCACCTCGATGGGCATGATGAAGCCAGCGTACCCCGACTCCTCCACTTTGTAGGGGGGCTCCTTGCACACTAAAAAAAAAAAAAAAGGAAGAAACACACGTTATCAGCCTGCTGCCCATTCCAGGCCCAGCCACCAGCGGCAGCAGAGCACCCCACAACCTGACCACCTCCTTGCAGTGGCTTGGCTGGCCTCTCAGGGGGTAGCTTTTCAGGAGGTTGAGGCCCCCTGACAGGGTTGACTTCCACGGCAAAGGGATCTTAGGAATAAAACAGCAGGGAAGAGGAGGAGAAAGGTGACCTGGCCACAGGCATGGTCAGCAGAGAGGCATCAGCCCGTCATCGGGGCACTTGTTCCCACAGAGGATGAGGAGGCTGAGGCCAGAGAAGGCGGCACAAGTTCACCCAACTCAGGTCGATGGCAGTTAGTGTGACCTGGGTGACGTGTGAGGACCACACACTCCACTGTCACCACCTCCAGCATGGGGGCTGAGCACCCACTGCACCACAGACACATGCACTGGGAGAGGGGAGAGCCCCAGGAGGCTGGGACCTTCCTCCTGACTTCTAGTTTAGTGCCTAATAAGAGCATTCCCAAGTGACGTGAACAAAACCCCAATGACCCCAGAGATTTAAAAAAAAAAAAAAGAAAAAAAAAAAGGCCAGACACAGGGGTTCACACCTGTAATCCCAGCACTTTGGGAGGCCAAAGCGGGCAGATCACTTGAGGTCAGGAGTTCGAGACCAGCCTGGCCAACATGGTGAAACCCCATCTCTACTAAAAATACAAAAATTAGGTAGGCACGGTGGTAGGCGCCTATAATCCCAGCTGCTCAGGAGGCTGAGATGGGAGAATCACTTGAACCCAGCAAGCGGAGGTTGCAGTGAGCCGAGATCGCACCACTGCCCTCCAGCCTGGGCAACAGAGCGAGACTCCCTCTTATTTAAAAAAAAAAAAGACTAGGCACACATGATGCCTCATGCCTATAATCCCAGCACTCCGGGAAGCTGAGGTCAGAGAATCACTTGAACTCAGGGCACTACAGCAGGACCCTGTCTCTATAAGAAATTAGCCAGGTGTAGTGGTGCACACCTATACTCTCAGGGGCTACTCAGGAGGCTGAGGTGGAAGGATCATTTGATCCCAGGAGGTACAATCGTGCCACTGCACTCCCGTCTGGGTAACAAAGCGAGATCCTATTTCAAAAAAAAAAAAAAAAAGAGGCCAGGTGTGGTGGCTCATGCCTGTAATCCTAGCACTTTGGGAGGCTGAGGTGGGTGGATCACCTGAGGTCAGGAGTTCAAGACCAGCCTGGCCATCATGGTGAAATCCCCCCTTATTAAAAAAAAAAAAAAAAAAAAAAAAAGCCTCTCAAACCTCGAAGACTCTCAGATATCTTCTTAGTGTATCTCACATATCTATAAAAACATCATCTATCAGTAGGGTAGGTTTAGGAGTGATGACCTGGGGCCCTCAAAGGCAGGGCTGACTGGACAGCCTTGCCCAGGACCCCAGCCTACACGCTACGGCTACGCAAGGCTTGCTCAACTGGACCGAGGGCACGGCCTCCCCAGAGGCCAGCGAACAGTATCCCCAGCTGCCCTGCTGGGAGCTCTGAACACCACTGCCTGACATCAGGGTCTGTACACAAATCATCACTGCTACCAAACAGCAGTAGAGACAACACCCATTCATCGACTGATTCAGTCCACCACTGTCTGTTTCAGACAGAGTCAGAGCCTAGAGTGATCACAGACCAAGAAGATGCCCTTGGCCTTTAGTGCTTACTCCGGGGGGGAGCCATTCGCCCTCAGATCAAGGCTTGCCCCGAGCTGAGGAGCAGCGCCCCCTGCAGGGCCACTCTGGCTCCACTGCGAGCACCTGCAGCCCGAGGGAGGCTGGTCCGGGCGCCGGGGCCCTACTCTTCATTCCAGTTTCCTTCCTGCTCCTCTGACATCCTGCCAGGATGCTGGACAGGGGACCTCCAATGATGAGGCCCACCCTACACTAAGCCCCCCGCCCCTCCTAAACCCACCCTCTCCCCGGCAATCCGCTGCTCAGGACCCAGCTGCCCACCACGGGCCCTAGACCCCAGCCCACTGGACTCCTCTCCCGAGGCTCTCCTGTGGCCAACTGCTATCAAGGCCAACCCAAAGCACCTCTGGAATTCAGCCCTGCCCCAGCGCGATGCCTTTCTCATCTGGTTTCAAGCTCCTTCCCAGGCATCTTCTGCAGTGAGAATGATCAGTCCTCTGACTGCAAATCCCATGGTGCCTGCCAAGGGAGGGCTCCCCACTGTCCTACACAACCTGCAAGGCACCTTCCGCCTCAGCTCTGCGCAGCTCAGCCCCAGATCCCACGATCCACCCACACTGAGCATCTTGGATCCACAGATCACTTTCTCTGGGAGCCCTGCTCTGAGCTCCCCACCCCACCAGGTCACGGTTCTCTCCCACAGACTCCCCGGTGTGTGTCCTGTACCCCTCAACCGCAGGGCTCTGGTGCTTACTCTGCCCGTCCCCCTTCATCCCCACCTCTAGACCATAAGCTCCATCTCACTGAGTATGACATCGCCAGGGCCTGGAATGGTAATTAACACTTCGTTTTGGAAGCATTTCATATCCGTTAAATACTGCCAAGCTGGTCTAAAGTACAGTGTTGGGCCAGGCGTGGTGGCTCACGCCTGTAATCCTAGCACTTTGGGAGGCCGAGGCAGGCAGATCACTTGAGGCCACGAGTTTGAGACTGGCCTGGCCAACATGATGAAGCCCCATCTAATAAAAATAAAAAAATTAACTGTGTGTGGTGACGTACACCTGTAGTCCCAGCTACTCAGGAAGCTGAGGCAGGAGAATCGCTTGAATCTGGGAGGCTGAGGTTGCAGTGAGCCGAGATCACACCACTACACTCCAGCCTGGGTAACAGAGCAAGACTCCAATCAATCAATCAATCAATCAAGTGCAGCATGAGGCCAGGCACTTGGCCCGCGACCTGGCAGTGACCTGGGATTTGCTCTGACTCCACCCCGTGTCCCATCTTCTCTCCTCCTACCCATAGTCTAAATCCCACCCAGCCACAAAGGCCCACAGCAGGGCCGCCTCCTACTAGAAACAGACCCCATGTCCCTTGGCCTCTGACTTCCAGGTCACATGCTTTACAAATCTACTGTAACATCTTATCTCATGATCCCCACCCCTTCAAGGAAGGAATCCTGTTCTGTGACGGGTACTCCAAGCCTAGAGAACTTCTATCCCCGACAGCACCAAGAGGGATGGCTGAGCACCAGGGACGAGCTTCAGTCCAACCGGGAAGACCAGGGAGACATGCTGGCCCACTCTCCTGCTTGACAGCAAACAGGAATCAAGAGGACAGGAATAAGGTCGTGAGAGTGAAGGCGGGAGGGAGGAGATTCGAGCCGCCTGCAAGTTTCTGGGAGGCAGAAGTTGGACAAGAATGCGCTGGGCAAGGGGCAGGACGAGGAAGCAACCAGCTCAGAGTCTGCCATGGGGGCGCCGCGGGGCAGGGACGGCCACTGGTACCAGAAGGCTGAGGACCATGGACAGGCCCAGCAGAGGGCAGGAGTAAGGCTGAAAGCTGGAGGAGGGAACAGCAGCGTGGGGGGCGGGGGGGGGCCGGGTGGGATTGTTTTAATTGTGTGGTGTGGTCCTTTTAGAGGCCTTTCTGTGGGTTTGTGTTTTGTTGTTTGGTGGTGGTGGCTAGTGCTGGGTGGGGGGGGGGGGGGGGTGATTGCCACTGTGGGGACTGGGGCTCTCCCTGGGGTGACAGCGATGTTCTGGAATTAGACAGCAGTGATGGAAAATCAGTGGTCACAGCCACACAACTACATGAATATACTGAAAATGCTAACTGTACACATTAAAAGAATGAATTTTATGATGTGTAAATGATATCTCCATAAGGCAGTTATTTAAAAAAAAAAAAAAAAAAAGCACACTGAAAGGCTGTGTTGGGAACAGGAGCCCTGGGACCTCTCCCTCCTGCCCATCTCCACCCCCAACCCACACCCACCCCAGCCCAGGAAGTTTCAGGTTTCCTTCTGGGGAAATCCAGCCGGTTCCTGTCTCAAGGAGCCGACTATCTGGGGAAAGCTGAAGCGTAGTGTGGAAACCGGACCCCCAAGGAAAGCCTTACTCATTAGGAAATCATGTGAGCCCCCAGGCCTGTGGATTAGCAGAACCCACCATCCAGTCACAGAATGCTCAGGAACTCCCACCAGGAGGAAAGAGTTTGAAGAAACAGAAATAATTTAGAGACCAAAAGAGAGCTTGAGAAAAAGAAAATAACAAATAAAAACCAGGAGTCAATGCCCTCAGATTCAAGGAAATATATCCAACAAATAAAAATAAGATGCTACTAAAAGGAAAAATTATAGCCAGGCACCATAGGTCACACCTGAAATCCCAGGCACTCTGGGAGGCCAAGGTGGGAGGACCACTTGACACCAGGAGTTCAAGGCCAGCCTGGACAACATTCCCTACTAAATATACAAAAAAATTAGCTGGCCGTGGTGGTGCACACCTGTAACCCCAGCCACTTGGGAGGCTGAGGCACGAGAATCACTTGCACCCAGGAGGCGGAGGTTGCAGTGAGCCAAGATGGCACCACTGCCCTCCAGCCTAGGTGACAGAGCGAAACTCAGTTTAAAAAAATAAAAGGAAGAAATGAAATGAGCATCCCAGGAAGGGGGGAGAAAAAGAGGAAATAAACAGAAGGAAGGAAACTGTCAAAGAAATAGAAGGAAACTTTCAGTGAACAGCAGTTAAACCCCCCTCCCCCCAAAAAAACCATGATGTCATAAAGCAAACGTCCTAAAACCTTCCTAAATGTTTCCAGAGAAAAAACACAGGACACATGTAATGGGATGAGGACGGAATGGCAGCAGATTTTCCAGAAGATACTAACACAACACCTTCATAGCTCTAAGCGGTAGTATGCTCCCAAAACATTTTGGAGCAGAGCGTTCTGGATTTGGGATTTTTCAGACTTTGGAATATTCTACTGGTTCAGCATCCCTAACCCAAAACTCCAAAATCCAAAAGGCTCCAATGAGCATTTTCTGAGCATCACGTCAGCACTCAAAAAGTTTTGTATCTTGAACCTGGCATTGGTGACTCATGCCTGTAATCCTAGCATTTTGGGAGGCTGAGGCAGGCAGATTTTAAGTCCAAGAGTTCAAGATCAACCTGGGCAACATGGTGAAATCCCATCTCTACAAAAAATATAAAAGTTAGCTGGGCATGGTGGCAGGCCAGTAGTCTCAGGTACTTGGGAGGCTGAAACGGGAGGGAAGACTGCTTGAGCCCAAAGGTCGAGGCTGCAGTGAGCTGTGATCATGCCACTGCACTCCAGCCTGGGTGACAGAGCGGGATTCTGTCTCCAAAAAAAGAAAAGTTTCAGATTTCGGATTTTCAGATTAGGGATACTCAACCTGTAATTCTCAAACCAGAAAAACTACACCCAACCAGCCAACCATTCCACTGTGAGACGAGAATAACATGCTGGGATTCAAAGGGTTTACTGCTCACATGTCTTTCTTAGGAAATTTTTTCTTTTTTTTGAGATGGAGTCTCGCTTTGTCGCCCAGGATGTAGTGCAATGGTGAGATCTTGGCTCACTGCAACCTGCACCTCCCAGGTTCAAGCGATTCTCCTGCCTCAGCCTCCCCAGTAGATAGATTAGCAGGCGCCTGCCACCACGCCTGGCTAATTTTTTGTAATTTTAGTAGAGACAGGGTTTCACCATGTTGGCCAGACTGGTCTTGAACTCCTGATGGCCAGACTGGTCTTGAATGGGGGGGGAAATGAAGGTATGATAAAGACACAGTGCAAAAAGGAGAAGTAAGGGGGTATTCCAAAAGCAACAGACTAAAAACCTGACCTCAGGTAATCCATCGGCCTTGGCCTCCTAAAGTGCTGGGATTAAAGGCGTGAGCCACTGCGCCCGGCCAGATATGTCTTAAGTAATTAGTCTCTTGGGATGTTACTTGAGAAATTCCTCTACCAAAATGAGAAAATAAACCAAAAGATGACCCCCTCAGAAGAACAAGAACGAAAAGGCACAGGGTGATGGCTAAAGAGGTGGCTGGAGAAGAGTCGATTAGAGAAGAAAGACACAGAGAACCAGCGTGAGACACTCAGAGGACTTTACAAAACAAAATAGCCAGAAAGTTGGGCAGGGCGGCTCACACCTGTAATCCCAGCTACTGCTGAAGCAGAGGCGGGAGGACTGCTTGAGCCCAAGCAGTAGGAGTGCAGTCTGGGGAATACAGGAACACCCCATCTCTAAAATAATTCATTTTGAGACGTAGTTTACTCTTGACGTCAGGCTGAAGTGCAGCGGTGTGTTCTCAGCTCACTGCAACCTCCAGATTCCAGGGTTCAAGTGATTCTCCCGCCTCAGCTTCCTGAATAGCCGGGATTACAGACGCACACCACCACATCCAGCTAATTTTTTTGTATTTTTAGTAGACATGGGGTTTCACCACATTGGCCAGGGTGGTCTTGAACTCTTGACCTCAGGTGATCCACCCACCTTGACCTCCCAAAGTGCTAGAATCATAGGCGTGAGCCACCGCGCCCGGCCAAAGAATTTGTTGTTGTTGTTGTTTGCTTGTTTGTTTTTTTGAGAAGGACCCTCGCTCTGTTGCCCAGGCTGGAGTGCAATGGGGTGATCTCAGCTCACTGCAACCTCTGCCTCCTGGGTTCAAGCGATTCTCCTGCCTCAGCCTCCCAAGTTGCTGGGCCTACAGGTGCACGCCACCACGCCTGGCTAATTTTTTTGTATTTTTAGTAGAGACGAAGTTTCACTGTGTTAGCCAGGATGGGCTTGACCTCCTGACCTCGTGATCCCCCCATCTTGGCCTCTCAAAGTGCTGAGATTACAGGCGTAAGCCACCGCACCCAGGCCAAAAAAAACTTTAATTCCACAGAATAAATGAAATCATCGTGAGAATGGGGGGGGGGAAATGAAGATATGATAAAGACACAATGCAAAAAAGGAGAAGTAAGGGGGTATTCCAAAAGCAACAGACTAAAAACGTGAAGCAAACGACAATAGGGCCAAATTTTAATCAAAAATGACCAAAAAGAACCCATCTGCCATGACTGTGAGGCTTCTTCCTGGAAGGGCCCAGAGTTGACGACACGGGGTGAATGAAGAAGTCCTGCCATCCCAACCAGCCTGACGGTGACAGCCAGTATCAAAGACGCCAACGCTGCCTACTGCCAGTTCCCAACTCTTACAGCCAATCTATGATCGGGGGGTGAAGGTCTTGGTCTTCATCAACAACCATAACAATATTCAGTGTAGCCCCCCAAAGGAAAGGTACAACAGCCTCAAAAAAAGACAGGGTGCTGGTGTCCTACTGGTGTGTGTCCTTGTCTTCCTCTGTGGAGAGTCAGAAGACACTAATGAAAGCTGGCCAGGTGCAAGGATCCATTAATTCATCAAATGCTTCCTGAGCACCTACCCACGGTATCCCTGCAGGCACCGAGGATGCAGTGGTAAACAAAACTGAGACAAACCTCTTCCTTGGGCTGGGGAGAAGGATGGACAAGGAGGTAACATGTACAAGATGTGAAGATGGTGCTAAGGATAAAAGCAAAGCAGAAAAAAAGGCTAAGAAGCATATGGCTGAGTGGGTGTATTGGGCAAAGAAACTGCGATTGAGCCCAGGCAGCCAGAGGCCTCCCTAAAAAGGGTGACGTGGGACTCTTCTGTGAAGGATCCCGAAGGTAAACAGGCTCACATCATCATTCAAAGTCATCAAAGACAACCAACGCAAAAGCGAGTCACTGGACTATTAAAAACTTAGAGAAGACAGCGGGTAAAAGGGGTACTTTGGGATAAATTCTAACCCTCCATGCTGGTAAATCAGTAAGTATTGTTTACATTTGAAAAATCAAGAAAGCAGCAGCAAGAAGACAGATCAGAGAGGGCTAGGAAGCCAGCCCCTGGCGGGAGAACTCAGGAGGCGCGTAGCAGCAACTTTGTATCTTACATGTTTCCGCTCTGTTTGCTTTGTTGATGATGTGGGCCTTGGCTGATGTAAAAGATACTTTCTAAGTACCTCAAGTATCATTCCAGAGGCTGAAGTGCTCTAAGAGGTTCACTCCCTCTCTAAAGTTTTATTCAATGCAACAGACTGTGAGCTGGGAATTTACTTTCTGATACCTTTGATGGGGCTGGTATCCACCTCCAGGCCCCACAGGTAGACTGCAACAGGACCCAGCTACTTATTTCCAGGCTGCCTGCAAACTGACACTCAAGCCTGACATGGTGGCATGCGCCTTCCAGGAGCTGAAGGCCAGCCTGGGCAACAGCGAGAGTGAGATCCCATCTCTTTTGTTTTTGTTTTTGTTTACAGAAGGGGTCTTGCTATGTTGCCAGGCTGGAGTGCAGTGGCTATTCACAGGCATGATCCCACTACTGATCAACACAGGAGTTCTGACCTGCTCCGTTTCCGACCTGGGCCGGTTCACCCCTCCTTAGGCAACCTGGTGGTCCCCTGTTCCTGGGAGAGACCTCATCTCCAAAAACAAACAAAAACCAAAAAACTAACCCTTGAGAGTGAGCCCCACTCATCACCCCATCTTCCAGGTGCTGTGTCAACATGGTGGGGGACAAAGGTGAAATAAACAGTCTCTAAGTGGATGGAAAACAGCGTCCAGGGCCCATCCCTGCGCTCGGGGTCAGAGAAAAGGGGCTAGGGGTGAAGGGGCTGGTGAAGGAGAAACAGGGTGGATGCCACCAGAGAAAGGAAAGAGGGTCTGGTGCAGGAGGGGGCAGCCACGGCTTCTGCTCTGCCGACGTGGCACAAAAGCCACAGGCGACACCTTCGCAAGCGGGCAATGGCTGGGCACCAATAAAAACAGGCTGCCCTGGCAGCAGCTGGACCCAGCCCACGGGCCAGCCTGCCCACCCTGCTGTACGCACAGGCAGTGGCCTGGCCCCTGAGCCTGTGCCCCCGTCTGCAGTAGAGGGCTGTGGCGAGAACAAAACGTGACCCTGCACACGAAGGGCTGAGCAGGAAGTGCTTGGTAGATGGCATGTGTCCCCACAATTAGGAAGTGCTTTACAAACATCTGCGGCTGTGACAGCCTCCGCTGCAGGAGGGCTTTGAAAGAGAAGAAGGAAAAGGGGAGAAGGTGAAGACTCAGGAAAGGGGAAGTGCAGAGGGAAGGGGAGCGCAGGCTGAGGGAATCGCACGCAGGCATGCCTGTGGAACAGCAAGTCCCTACCGCTGTCAATGCCCATCACTTTCCCACCAGGCTGTAAACCACTCACAGGCTCAGGGCCACGCTCCCAGGTCCCGGGTTCTGGGAAGCTCTTGCTTCAGCCTGAGGACATCCATGCTTGTGCACAGCTCACCTCCCGCGGCCCCTGGAGCTCCTGGGCCCCCCATGTTGCAGGGTAGAGGGGTCACCAGCCCAGGAAGGGCTCTCCCCACCCTGGAGTGCTTCACTACAGAAAGTCCTTTATTCCTTTATCAACCCATCACTCAAGAAGTATTTACTGAAGCCCCATGATGTGCTGGGCCCCAGGCTTCACACTGAGGGCTCAGCAGTAAGAAAAGTGGACGTGGCCCCAGCCCTGACGGAGCTTGGCAGACCATCCTGCACTCTCCGATTCCCCACCACGGCCTTCCCCTCGGGCTCACTTCCCCGGGGGGACGTCTCTGATTAGAAACTGGGTGAGTTTCTGCCTCTGCCCCATCGCACTGCACCCCTCCAGGAAGGCCAGGACCCCCACACCACAGGTGGAGGAGCTGACAGAATACACAACTGACCAAGGCACATCTGCTTAAGACTTGAAGGGAGAAGGAAGATGTGGAAGAGAAAAGACAGTGGGGACACGAGCTCCTGCATGCTTTCTGCCCCAAATATTCAGAATTCTTAACATGGCACCCCCAAGCAAACACAGGCCCGGTCAACAATTTCCTGGTCGCTCAGCAGCCAGGTGACTTCGCCTTTCCCATCCGTGGACACCTGGCTGTGCTCCCTGGCTGGTTCTCAGAGCCCAGGTCTCAATAAAGACACGACAGACAGCCACCGCCTCCTTCAGTTTCTCCTACAACTAACTCAACAGCTGGAGGTGACACCGCTCCAATGCCTCCATGCCTGCCCCCACGCCAAGGGGTGCAAGCTGGAACCTCATGGTTGGGGGGTCCTGCTGCTCCTGAGAGAGGGGTGGAGCCTGACCTTGTGGGGAGTGAAGCCAGATGGGTCAGAGCTGTGGGAACTCAGGGCTTGGGGCCACTCACCACGTCTGGGCTTGGGGAAGCTGTCGTGCAGCCAGAAGACCACCTTCTCCACGAAGTGCTGGATTTCACATTGCTCAGGGCCACGGACAAACACCATCCAGTCGTGGGTGAAGCCCTCCGTGGTGGGCTTCTTGCGCAGTTGGGCACGGTGCCCCAGCTCTAACCTCACCTGGACGGTGCACTGGAGGGAGAGAGAGGTGGGGACTGGGTCAGCATGCAGCTCCAAGCAGGGGACTGTCCCCTCACCCACAGAGAACTTTCCATAGAGACCCGCAGCAGTGCGATAGACTCTCACCCCAGTGAGGAATACACAGATGGCTTCCCAGCACGCCAGCACCTTGCCGCGGATGCCCCGTGCCTTCTCCCCTCCATAGGCCCACGCAGTCCCCGCGTCTCCTCCCATCCTCCCTGTCATCCTCAATTCCACCCGCACAGCCTCCTCACTGGTCCCCAGCTCAGCCCAGCTCACTCCTGCCTCGGGGCCATGGCACTTGCCTAGGATGCTCTGCCCCTGGGCGTCCCACACTGGTGCCTCTTGTCACTGGGCTCTCAGCTTGACTGCCCCTCTGCAGGAAAGCCTCCCCTGACCACCCGATCTAAAAGCATCCACCACCGCCCCCATCAGTCTTTATCACAGAGGTTGCTCTTCTGAGCACTTTCATTAACAAAAGTCATCTTACTGACAGCTGTTGGTGTCTCTGCCACCTAAGCTTGTTGACTCCAGCATTCTCATTCCCACACACGCACCCATCACAGCGCCTCCCGGAGGCCCCTCTCCTTCCCCTAAATCATCAGCGGCAACACTGGCTTTCCGTTTCAAAAGCAGAGTGGGCGGTTCCCGAGGAGAAGGGAGAGGCCAGCCTGCATCCCCCCGCCCCCACCCCCCATGACTGGTCCCAGGTGGGCCTGCAGCCTGGGCAGCCCAGCTCCCTCCGCTGAGCCCGTCATGTCTGACAGTTTGCCCTGAAATACAAGGCAGCTCAGGCCAGTTCCACACCACTGAACACAAAGCCGCATGCCTTCAAAGCACTCTTCATACCTAGGTTGGCCAAAACCACCGACAGAGAACCTACAGTTAACATCCACCGTGCTTTGTAAAAACCTCCCCAGACTTTTCACAGATACGGCTCTGACACCTACTATCGAAAGCAAGTATGTTACAAAATAAAGCAGCAGCCGAGTGCACACTTGCTTCTAAGTGCTGAGATAGCCGGGAGCCAGCCAGACTGCGGCCTGAGTCCCACGCCCTCCCCTGACAGAGCTGCCCTCCCGGGCCCCAGACCAGACAGCTCCCAGCTGCGCCTTTCCACCCCATCACTCAGCAACTGGCCAGGTGTGTCCCAGTGGCTGCAATCCCTCCAGTACCTGTCTCTTCTCTGGCATTCTGAGGCCCCATTCAGACCCCCGCCACCTGGCTGACTGCCCCTCCCTCCTCCCTGTCCACCTCTGAGCTCTCAGTTGTCACGCAATGGAGCCAGGGCAAGCAGATCTATCGTGCCCCCACCCCTGCCCACCATGTTAGAGCTTTCCATGGCTTGTCACTCCCTCAGAAGGAAGCCTGAGCCCCACGCACATCTTCCACGAGAGTATTTCCTCAAGTCTGAGACACTTGTCTCTTTTCACATCCTAACCCTTTTGAAGTGAAAGTGCACCCTGCGTGCACAGGCACACAGACACACACACACACACACACACACAGAAGCTGCTCCCGAGTTGGTGGTGCTGTCTTGGTAGCTCAGAGTCCCAGAACTGAGGAAATGCAGGAAACGCACACATTCCAGCTCAATCCCACAGCCAGCCCGAGACACACAAGGAACATCCACTCCTCTCTGCCTTCGTCTCTCCTAGTGCTGTAGCCTGGGTGCCCTAAGCTCATTTTAAAACTCTACTCATCCTGAGTCCCGGCTCACATGCTTCCCTCTTTCCAGGGCCCTTTCTGGCAGCCACGCCGGAGACCAACCCTGGATCCCACAGAAGCCTGTGGGAAACTCCACTGGAGCGCCTTCACCCCACCCCACCCCACCCCGGCTCCGGCTCCGGCTCCTGGGTTGTTGATGGCAGCCCCCAGAGCCCCTGTAAACTCTCTGAGAGCAGGGACGATGTCTTGTTCGTCCTCTTAGCCTCTACTTGAAACCACGGTACAGCAGGCCCCGACGATGCTGGATTAATTAAACCAGAGAGCCTCTCAGGTCAGGGAGTTCTGAATGGTGCTTTGGGAGAGGGCAGGGCCACAGTGGCAGATAAGGACAGGTCGGTTCCAGTGTGCCAAAGAACTGGCCAGAGAGGCTGAGGGCTCTGTGCGCACAGCAAGCCAGGTATAAGAAATGAGACAGAGGCATGCAATTTGTATTTGCCAACTTAAAAAGTAAATTAAAACATGTATGTGATACAGATATACAATTTTTGTCAACTAAAAATTAATTTTTGAAAAGAAATGGGGCAGAGGGGATTCCCTTGGCGCAAGACGATCGTCCCTCTGCAGTTTCCTGGGAGAAGAGGGCAGGAACTCCCTAGGGACCGAGCACACTGCAGGGGGGCCTGGGATCAGGCTGGAGTGTCCAGGTCAGACACAAAAGAAATAACCCATTGTAAGTGGATGACAGACACAGGAAACGGTCTGAGTCAAAACCCCCTGGCCAACTGTGTACGGTCTAGGGTGCAGGCAGAAAAGGGTGAATAGCAAACAAACGGCAACTCAAGCCCATGGGGAGGAAACCAGAGGGAATGGCTGGAAAAGGTGTGAACACAGCCCGAAACGGGAGAACTGGCTGGACCCGAGGGTGAAGGAAATTCAGGTGACTCCAAGATCTGGGCAGCAGGGACATCGACGTGGGAACAAAGTGGGGGTAGATGAAAGATCAGGCGAACTCCTAAACCCCCGGTGCTGTAGATTTACGACTATCTCAGGTAAAAGTGTCACCACCAAACATGTGAAGTGAGGGCTGAGCTTCGGCACAGCAAAAATACTCAGACCAGGAACGAGTGTCTATGTGAACAGCAATGCATTCCAACAGACCCAAAACAATACTGACATTAGCCCCAATCGGCTGTGACCACCCTCGATGCTTACACGAGTGGGCCTCTGCCTTTTTCTCTAAGAAACAGGAAGGCAACCCCTGCCCCGCTGGGAGGGTTACAGGTGAAAAGGAAATACACATATATATCACGGGAACAGCCCTACGACTCGGGAGAATGCCCTCTGCTTCTGTGGCGCTGGCTCATACACAATGACATCGTCTCCTCGGAAGCACTCATTCACTGACCCGGCCACTCAGACCTCGGCCGACTTCCCGGCATTTTTGATGACAGGGAGTTCCTACCCAGGGCACGCAGGCGGCAGAGCAGTTATTGTGAAAGAGTGAAAGACCGCCGTTCCACTGGAGAGGGGAGGATGGAAGCACCAGAATTCCGCCACAGTGGCCAAAGTAAACAGGAAGGTTCTGAGGCAGCCACGGGTAATCTTCGAAGCCGGCAGGCCGGGCCCAAAGCGCTGCCCGGGCGACACTGATGCCCTGGGGGCTGGCGCCAACTTGAGCCTCAACACCCACGGTTTAGGGCACACCCCAGACTCCACCAACAGATGTGAAGTTCCGGCGCCTGGCCTGCTGCACCCAGGGGACCGTGGAGAGCTGAGGGGGGTACTCCCCGGAATGGTGGGGCAACACAGAGCCTCTGCTGTCGTAGTGAAAAACGAATCACAGATTCAGTAAGACGCTCAAGCCACGTCAACAGGAGGCAAGAAGCCGAGCCCCGGCCAACGCCTTTGACTTGTCAGGTCATGATAATTTATTAGCACAGCTAAGCCAATTCCATAGCCAAGGGTAACCGCCCCCTCTTCCCCCACGCCACCTGGACTCTTTCCCTGGCCATTAGGACCAAAGAATTGAAGCTAATCAATTAGCTCTCTCTCTAGGAAGGGTGCCTGGCTGCAGAGGCTAACTGACAGGCTCTCCAGAATGTCTCAGAATGAATGTATCTGATTGGTCAGTAGCTCTCCCCCAGCTTTATCCCAGCAAGTTCCTTGAAGGCACCAGGAATGCCAGCTGCTGGGAGGCCACTTTTTGGAACCTCTGGAATGGATGGCTGGAAACGACCCGGGGGGCTTTGGTCTCAGGTCTTCCACTTCCCTAAACCTCTGGGATCACCCCGACACCCACTTCCCAACAAAAACCCAGAACAAAGGGGAACCTTCCAGGACGGTCCCACAAAGAGCTGTCCATCTCACTTCTGGGAAATGATCCGAAAGACAGCAGACAGAGGGATGGGCAAAAGTGCTCTGAGGGCCATCTGGGGACAGTTAGGTTTGGGCAGAGGGCCTCAGCTGGGACACTGCCCTCTCTCCAGGCCAGCTGGCAAAGGGCACTTGGAACCAAACGGCCCAAATCCCAAATCAGGCAAACCAGGCAAACAGTCCCTCGAGGGCAGCTTCCCGGGGGCGGTCTCGATGCCGTGTGCACATCTCCCTAGGTGTGGGCTACAGCAGCCCTCACCTGGCAGAGCCCCGAGCCAGCCTGCTTCCAACAGTTCCGCACAACTCCAAACCCTTCCTTCAGCCGACATATCCTACTTCCTGCAAGCCCTGCACTACGCCTGGGCCCTGAAAGGCAGGTCTTTAACAGCCGGTTTATCTGAAGGTTTCCCCTGGTTTTCTGGTGGGAATTCTTCTCAATAGATGCCCTTCCTCTGAGAGCCTGCACTTCACCAAGTGGTGTAATTACGCCTGGAGTTCAGCTACTTCATCTAATTCCCTCGGAGGCAATGATCCCCTTCCTTCCCAGGAGAGGAGAGTACTGAGGAGTCTTTTCCCCCTTCAGCCTAAATTGATTTTGAGGTCCTCCCGGCCTGAGCATGGGAAGAGGTGGCGGGGCTTGGGTGATCCCATGGAGTGACGGCAACATGAGACCCAATAAAACACCCTGCAGAACCTTCTCCCACCAGGCCCAGTGGGGGGCCCTCAGTGGCAACACCGAATGAGAAGGTAAGAGAGACAGGGAAAGATGAGTGCCCCTCTGTGACAGTCCTCTGAAGTGGAGAGCTGCCCACCCAGAGGGCAGGGGCCTCTCACTGACAGCTACATGGGGCCCTGGTCCCCTAATTGCTGAGACACTAGGACTGGGGGCCAGCATCTCCACCCCTCTTCTGGCTCCATCTGTCCTGGTCCCTCTGACCCAAGGCACAGTGACAAAGCATTGAGAAGGCACTCAATGAATTTCTCTCTTGAAGCTCTCTAAGAGAGGTAATTTGCACCTGGAAATGCAAATTCCCCTTTATAGGGTCTGCAGGTTCCTGGTAAGACCGACGGACTCTCTGATCAGACTGTCAGAGGAAGCCTGGGACCGAGTATTTACGAACCAGGTGCCCATAGATGTGTAGACAGGGTACCAGGTATCTCCCAGCTTCTCTAGGGGGGTAGGGGAGCAGATTTGGGGGATTTTTTGAATGTGCACAACCCCAGTAAAATTATCTGTCACCAGACCAGGCGGGCCTGGCTGCAAAGGGACTGATTCCTAGCTACTTGGATTTAACCAGCACCTGGCAAAGCTGAGTGCAAAACCTCCCGTCACAAACCACAGGGGGCATAAAGGGAAACAGGACCCTGATCCCTGCCCTCAAGTGCCTCACAATATAATAACTTTAGGACAAAAAACCAGCAGGTCAGTTTTCCAGGCAGCAGCTTCAGAGGTGGGAGCAGGCGGGAAATCTGTCACACCGAAGCCAGAGACCTAGGTAATTCAGAGCTCTCCAGGCAGGCTGGGGGAATGAGCTGAGCTACAGGAGGAAGAATCTACCTGGCCTTGCCTGCTGGTAGGACTGCCTGAGCCTGCATTTCCGCATCTGTGAAATGGGCCCCTGGCAGCAGAAACAAACTCTCCCTGCTGAAGAACGACCTTGCAAGGCAGCCGCTCTCAAATCCAAACCCGGGAGAGCATCTGCAGGACCAGCAAGCAGCAATTCAAGTGTGGGGGCACTCCTGGGTCCTTGTGAAGGACCCGCCCAGATGCTGACACCACCTCCCAGCTCCCTAGGCAGCCCCGGTCCCCGTGACCTGCTCCCAGGCCCTTTCCCAATCTCTTCGGCATCTGCTCAGCCTTATCCTTGTCACGTCCCCGTCCCCTCCCCCGGCTCCAGCCCAGGAAACAAACCATACTCCTTCCAGACATAACCCTTAAGTGAGCGGGGAACTCGCTCATCCCCCTGCCAAAAACAATACAAATACCACAGGAAACACCAGCACAGACTTGGGGCAAGCGGGAGGGAATCAAACACGTGGGTTTGGGTTGAGGCAAAGAGAACCAAAAAGGCGTTTTCCTGGCCACAGGGAAAAGATGTCAACGCTGAGAAGCTGGGAGCCCAGAGCACAGTGGGAAATCCCACTTCTTTGTTGGGGGGTCTGAAAGTCCTAGAGGAAAACAGGAGGGCAAAAAGAGAATCCAAGCCTCTCCAAGCCAGCGACTGGGTGGAAAGCCACACTGTTTCCCACTATATGAGGCACTAGCAGGTTTGTGGTATCTGGCGGGCTAGCAGGAGTGGGGGCCTGGGTTCTGCTGGATTCAAAGCATTTTCCCCGTGCCAGGAGTCCCGCAGGGACATGCATCGCCAACTCACCTACTTAGGTAAAAGACACCATTCTCTCCAGCTCTGTGAGGAAGGGACGGAGCCCTTGGGCCTCTCTCAAATTAGCATGAAAACTCTACTGGGGAAGCAGAATCAGCCCTTGGGTCCAAACACACTTCTCTCTGGGAGCAGTTTCCCTTGCAAACACTTGTGAAGGAGGGAGACCATCACCATCAATGGAACTTCCTGCGGGCAATGATGGAACTGTGTCTGCACTGCCCGCCACCGCGGTCAGTAGCCCAGGAATGGTGGCGACTGAGCGCTTGCAAAATGTGGCTGGTACGATGGAGGAACTGAAGTTGTCATTAGAGCTAGTTTAAATGTAAATCAGCCACAGATGCTGGTGGTGTGGTACTGGGCAGTGCCAAGCCAGCTCTCTCCCACGTCTGTCTACCTGAGCGAGACCTTTATCTCCCTCTGTCACAGAGCAGGAATGCCACCAGTTTCCACCGTTCACTTACATAAGTGACAGCCACCCAGACCTCCAGGGCCCCACACATCACAAGGGGAACAGACATGCTTCGGCCTAGGATATCTCCCCTAGGGACTAAGGAAGGAGGGCAGGGGCCATACCCTATGCCTCTGTATGCCCAACAGGACCTGCCTGGAGGCGGGCTTCATTGAAAGTGGACACTAAAGGTACATTTCATTTGGGTTTTTAACTCAATACAGATTGGAAGCAACAAGCTCTGTCCCTTCAGTGGAAATCAACTCACACCACGCCGTGAAATCCACCAATCAGCTGCTGCAAACGCTTCTTTACCTCTTAAGAGGAAGGCAGCAACACCTAAACTGGACATGAAACCATGGGGATTGGGGGCCAGAAGCACGAGACACCTGTCTCCATGACCCCGTGCCACAGGCGGCGGGACGGGCAGGAGGGAGGTTCCTTGCCCCCTACCTATGAAACCACACTGCCACACAGCGCTGCCTCAGTGGTGCCAGCAGCCACGGACACCCCAACCTGCCCTCTCTAATGGTGGAGATTTCGGCTGCCACCCCCACAGCCCCACAACACCTTTCCCGGCCTGGCGCCCCCGAAAGCCAGGGCAGCAGGGGAGGAGAAAGAAACGATCCCATGGTGAGGGCCAGCAATGGTTCTGAGCTCAGGGAAGACGGGTTGGGGCAGAGTTGGGTAAAGAGGGTGCCAGGGTCCAGGAAGACCTCGTGTTTATGAGAACCAACACAGACCAACGGGGAGGGGCCGCTGGGAGTATTTAGGGAGGTTGGGAACCCACCCACCCTGGGTTTCAACTGAGTCTCTAAGATCCTGGGGGGAAGAAACAGAGAATGAGGTGGAAGGAGGGAGAGGGTACTGGCTGAAAAGAGACATCAGGACTCATCAGGCTGAGGGGCATTAGACGAAGGCGGAGACCCTGAATGCAAAGGTGGTGCCAGAGATTGCAGCACTGTGAAGCCACAAACCAGACTGGGAGGAAGCTCTGGACTGAGGTGAAACGTGGGGAAGCCTAAATCAGGATCCCAGGGGCGGAGTGCGCCCAAGCTGAGGGCAACAGCGGGCAGTGGGTGACTCAAAGGTCTGGGGGATCCAGGTCAGAGAAGAAAATGCTCCTGGCCCTGGTCTAAGAGCGGAGGGCCTGAAGGTGAAAGAGACAGCCCCGCCGGGTCCGAGGGAGAGTGACCAGAGCCTGAAACTAAAAGGGGGCTGAGGCAGCAGGGTGGGTCAAAGAAAGAAGTCTGAAAAGGCAAGTACAAAGAGAGGGGGCACTCCAAACAGGCCTGAGTCCCTGCAGCGGAAGACAGAGGCCAGGGTCCTAGGGAGTCAGAGGAGCTCAGGCCAGGGCTGGGGTTGGAGGAGAGAGGGATGCTCCGGCTGCAGTCCAGGCAGGATCAGAGGGGACAGAAGGCCCAGGCACAGGTAAGGGATGGGTGGAGAGAAGGCTCAGGCTGGGCCTGGGTTCAAGGAAGAGAGGACACAGAGCAGGGTCCCAGGGGGCCGGGGACGCCTTATACCGGAGCTGAGGTGGAAAAGAGGACAGGCAGCAGGTTGGGGACTCCAGGAGTTTGAGGCGACTAGGGGCCAAGGGTCCAGACAGGAAAGGAGACAGTGACTGGCCCAGGAGCCAGAGGGGGAAAGGTCTACAGGGCAGATCCGAGGGGTCCCGGGAGGGGTCTGGACGGGGCCGAGATCCCAGGAAGCGCCTGGAAGGAGCTCTGGGCCAGGCTGAAGTCCCGAGAGCTGTCTTGAGGTCCCTAAGCCGGGCTGGGGTCCCCAGGGGCGTCCCAGGCGTGTGCGGGTGGGACTGCGGTTCCGAGGAGTCTCCCGGGGGCCTCCGAGCCAGGCTGGGGGTCGCCAGGGGCGTCCCAGGGGGCTCCGGGCCCGGCCGGGGTCCCGAAGGGGGTCCGAGGCGCCCTGGCCGGGCCGGGGGTCGCGGATGGGGGAGGGGCGCCCCCGCCCCACATAAAGGCCCGGGGAGCGCCGGGCGCGCACAAAGCGAGCGGGCGGGCGGGCGCGGGGCGGGGAGGCCGGGACCGGGGAGGGCCGGGCGGGCCGGCGAGCGGGAGGGGGCCGGACGGGCTGCGCTGGGGCGGCGCGGCCGCTCCTCACCTGATTGTCCATGGCTGGCGCCCCGCCCCGCCCCCGGGCCCCGCGTCGCTCGCCGCCGCCGCCGCCGCCGCCGCCGCTCAGCGCCGCCCCGCCGCCTTCATTGTCTGTCAAGCGCCGCCGCCGCCGATCCCGGCCGCCCGCTCGCCCGCCAGCCCCACGGAACCGGAAACCACCGCCAGCCCGGGTCGCGCACCGACCACGGGCCCCCGCCGCCGACTCGGGCCCGCCGCATCGACTGACAGCCACCTGGGCCAATCGGCGACATGAACGGCCGCTCGTGGCGCGGGACTTCCTGTCTGGTGGGGGCCTGCCGGGCTGCGGTCGGAGGGACGAAGCCCGCAGCCAATGGGAGGCCGGGACCGGAGGGGCGGGAGGAGGGAGGGAGGGAGGCGCGAGGCGAGCCCGGCGGAGGGGAGCGCGAGGTGTGCGCCGCACGTGGAGGGGGGCGGGGGCGGACGGGCGCGCCGCGCCTGCGCGCTGCGGCCCGCAGGGGGCGCTGCCTCGTGGCCGGAGCCTCCAGGGCGGGAGCGTCCCGGGGCTGCAACTGAGGTTACACGTTCGAGCCCTGGGGAGGAAATGCCCCCTCCCGCGTAGGGACACTTTTGTTTCCCGATCGCGCGATGCTGCTATGTGATGGAATGAGCCCTGGGCTCTGGAACTGGAGATTAATTTTTTTTATTTCAGACACAGTCTCGCTCTGTCACCCAGGCTGGAGTGCTCTGGCTCGATCTCGGCTCATTGCAACTCCGCCTCCCGAGTTCAAGAGCGTCTACTGCCTCAGCCTCGAGTAGCTGGGATTACAGGTGCCTGCCACCGCACCCAGCTAATTTTTGTGTTTTTAGTAGACACGGGGTTTCGTCATGTTGGCCCGGCTGGTCTCAAACTCCTGACCTCAAGTGATCTGCCTGCCTCAACCTCCCAAAGTGGAGATTAGTTTTCTAATCCTGCATAATCCTTGGCAAACCTCTAGTCAGCCCCTTCTTCCCCTTTCCCTGAGTCTCAGTTTGTGCAACTGTAAAATAGGTTGAAGAACAGTACTGGGTAATCCTTCGTTCAAGAACAGTACTGCGTGATTCTTCGTTCAAGAACGGTACTGTGTGATTATTCGTGCTAATTTGAATGATACAAACGTGAAATTGTGCTACATTGAAATGACACAAGAGTCACATTTTTTTTCAGTTAGACACAAAGAATGAGTTCTGGTGATTTACCACACAGCAAGGTGACTACATAATAATGTTATTTTATATTTTAAAATTGCTAAAAGTGGCTGGGCATGGTGACTTACACCTGTAATCCCAGCATTTTGGGAGGCTGAGAGGAGTGGATCTCTCTGAGGTCAGGAATTCAAGACCCGTCTGGCCAACATGGCAAAATCCCATCTCTACCAAAAAAATACAAAAATTAGCTGGGCATGGTGGTATGTGCCTGTAGTGCCAGCTACTCAGAAGGCTGAGGCAGGAGAATTGCTTGAACTAGGGAGGCGGAGATTGCAGTGAGCCAATATCGCACCACTGCACTCCAGCCTGGGTGACAGAGCGAGATTCCATCTCAAAAGAGAAAGAAAAAAATTGCTAAAAGTGGATTTTGAATGTTCTCATCACAAATAATTGATTAAAAATCTGTAGTGACAGATATGTTAATTAGCCTGATTTGTTTATTCCATAATGTATACATGTATCAAAGCATCAAGGTACACCCCATAAATATATACAACTATTGTTTGTCGATAAGAGTTTTTTTTTTTTTTTTTTTGACACGATGTCTCAGCTGGATTGCAGTGGCACTATCATGGCATACTGTAACCTAGAACTCTGGGCTCAAGCAGTTCTCCCACCTCAGCCTCTCAAGCAATCAGGACTGACTGCAGCCTCATGTCACCACGCCTGGCTACTTTGGGTTTTTTAATTATTATTGTTTTGTAGAAACTGGGACCTCACTATTTTGCCCAGGCTGGTCTCCAACTCCTGGCCTCAGGCGATCCTCCTGCCGTGGCCTCCCAAAGTGCTAGGATTATAGTAATGAGCCACTGCACCCTGACCAAAGATAAAATATTTAAAGAGAGAGTCTCATTTTATCTGCAAAATTTTAAAAAATACAAATTTTTTTCTTCAGGATCCCAAAATTTTACAACTACCTGTAAACTGTGTTTACATGGGAAATAGGCATACCCCCATCTTTTTCAGAACTTTGTAAGCCACTTGTCTCTTGGACATTAGGACTTCTGCCTGTGATTTGGGGACCTTTGTGCAGTTATTTTAAATACCTCCTTATTAAAAATCGGGTTGTCATTTACAAGAAAAAAACAACCCTATTAAAAAGTGGGCAAAGGACATGAACAGACACTGCTCAAAAGAAGAAATACATGCGGCCAATAAGCATATGAAAAAAAAGCTCAACATCACTGACCGTTAGAGAAATGCAAATCAAAACCGCAATGAGATACCATCTCACACCAGTCAGAATGGCGATTATTAAAAAGTCAAAAAACAACAGATACTGGCAAGGTTGCAGAGAAAAAGGAACACTTTTACAGTGTTGGTGAGAGTGTAAATTAGTTCAACCATTGTGGAAGACAGTGTGGCGATTCCTCAAAGACCTAGAGGCAGAAGTACCATTCAACCCAGCAATCCCATTACTGGATATATACCCAAAGGAATATAAATCATTCTATTATAAAGACACATGCACAAATATGTTCACTGCAGCATCACTGACAATAGCAAAGACATGATGTCAACCTAAATGCCCATCGGTGATAGTCTGGATAAAGAAAATGTGGTACATATACATCATGGAATACTATGCAGCCATAAAAAGGAATGAGATCATGTTCTTTGCAGGGACATGGTTGGAGCTGGAAGCTGTTATCTTCAGCAAACTAATGCAGGAACAGAAAATCAAACACCACATGTTCTCATGTATAAGTGGGAGCTGAATGATGAGAACACATAGGCACATGCTGGGGAACAACACACACTGGGGCCTGTTGGGTTAGGGGGAGGTTGGGGGAGGGAGAGTATCAGGAAGAATAGCTAACAGCAGCTGGGCTTAATACCTAGGTGATTGGATGATATGTGCAGCAAACTGCCATGGCACACGTTTACCTATGTAACAAACCTGCACATCCTGCACATGTATTCCTGAACTCGAAGTTGGAGAAAAAAATTAATAACCCCTATTTTAAAAATTCAGGTTGTTGGAACACACATTCTTGGGATCTCCTGAGGGCTATGTCACAGGCAAAAAGTAGTAAAATTTTTTTAAAGAAAAGAAAAAATTGGCCAGGCATGGTGGCTCCCCCCTGTAATCCTAGCACTTTGGGAGGCCAAAGCGGATGGATTGCTTGAGCTCAGGAATTCGAGACCATCCTGGGCAACAAGGAGAAACCCCATGTCTACCAAATACAAAAAATTGTCTGGGCATAGCAGTGTGAACTTGTAGTCCCAGCTACTCAGGAGGCTGAGGTACGAGAATTGCTTGAAAGAGGCAGAGGTTGCGGTGAGCCGAGATTGCACCACTGCACTCCAACCTGGGTGACAAAGTGAGACTCTGTCTTAAAAGAGAGAAAGAGAAGAAGGGAGGAAGGGAGGAACAAATGAAGGATGGGAGGGAGGGAAGGATGAAGGAAGGGAGAGAGAGAGAGGAAGGAAAGAAGGAAGGAAGGCAGGAAGGAAGGAAGGAAAGAAGGGAAGGAAGAGAAAGAAAAAAAAGAAAGAAAGGAAGGAAGGAAGAAAAAAAGAAAAAGAAAGAAAAGAAAGAAAGAAATTGAGGTGGGAGGATCACGTGATGTCAGGAGTTTGAGAGCAGCCTGGCCAATGTAGTGAAACCCCGTCTCTACTAAAAATACAAAAATTAGCCAGGCATGATGGTGGGTGCTTGTAATCTCAGCTACTCGAGACACCGAGGCAGGAGAATTGCTTGAACCCGGGAGGTGGAGGTTGTGGTGACCGGAGATTGCAGCACTGCACTCCAGCCTGGGCAACAAGAGGAAAACTCTGTTGAAAGAGAGAAATAGAGAGAGAGGGAGGGAGGAAGGAAGGAAGGAAGGAAGAAAGGAAGGAAGGGCAAAAATCAGTTGGTTGTTTTGGGTGGGATTATTTGCCCTCCACTTCTCACTTAAGTGTCAGTCAAGCATTTATTAGCTAGTGGGGCCAGTGTTTGCGCTGAAGAAGAAACAGCACCAGAAAATGAGTAACTTTGGAATGAACGTAAATCCAGATAAAAACTCTAAAAAAGGCTAGATCACTGTCATGGTAACACCACTATGCTTTTTAATCTAGGGCAGGTGATGCTGGAAAGAAGAAAAAAATGGAGATAATGCTGAGAAAATGAGCAGTAATTTAATGTTGATACTTTGTTTTCTTTTTTTTTGAGACAGCATCTTGCTCTGTCACCCAGGCTGGAGTGCAGCAGCAAAAACACAGCTCCCTACAGCCTTAACCTCCTGGGCTGAAGCAGTTCTCCCACCTCAGCCTCTTGTGTAGCTGGGAACACAGGCTTGTGCCTATTTAGGTATTCCTATTTCCCATGTAAACACCACGCCCAGCTAATTTTTAAAATTTTTTTGTAGACGGCCAGGTGCAGTGGGTGGCTCACGCTTATAATCCCAGCACTTTGGGAGTTCAAGGCAAGTGGATCACTTGAGGTTAGGAGTTTAAGACCAGCCTGGCCAACACAATGAAACCCCATCTCTACTAAAAATACAGAAATTAGCTGGGCGTGGTGGCATGTGCCTGTAGTCCCAGCTACTCGGGAGGCTAAGGCATAAGAATCACTTGAACCCAGGAGGCAGAGGTTGCAGTGAGCTGAGAGCCAAGATAGCGTCATTGCACTTTAGCCTGGGCAACAGAGTGAGACTGTGTCTCAAAAAAAAAAAAAATGTAGAAACAGGATCTGAACATCTTGTCCAGGCTGGTCTTGAACTCCTGGGTTTAAGCAATCCTGCTGCCTCAGCCTCCCAAAGTGCTGGGATTACAGGTGTGAGCCACTGCACCTGGCCATAGCTTAAAAAAATATTTTTTTAATCCTATCACTGGATATAAGCAGATCAGTGGTTCTAAGTAGCACCCAAAGCAGCAGTGTGAGCATCACCTGGGTATGTTGCTATCAATTCACATTCTGGTCTTTCCCCGACTCTTATTTCTGGAATCAGAAATTCTATGTCCTTGGACAGCAGTGGCTTAACCAACCCTGCAGATCGTTCCAAGGCTCACCTAACTTTCAGAATCACTGCCCCAGGAAAAGGGACCAAAATGGGAGGCAGGAGTAGCCATCTATCTTTTTTTTTTTTTTAAAGACAAAGTATTGCTCTGTTGTCTAGGCTAGAGTGCAGTGGCACAGTCTCAATTCACTGCAACCTCCACCTCGCAGGCTCAAGTGATTCTCCTGCCTTAGCCTCCTGAGTAGCTAAGAATAAAGGTACACACCACCACGCTCAGCTAATTTTTTTTTTTTTTTTTTTTTTTTGTAGAGACAGAGTCTTGGTGTGTTTCCCAGTCTGGTCTTGAATTCCTGGGCTCAAGCAATCTACCTGTCTTGGCCTCCCAAAGTGCTGAGATTACAGGTGTGAGTCACCACACCCAGCCAGCATCTGTCATTGAAGGAAGCTTGCAGGAAAGAACCTTTAGGCTACACTTGCTGCAAATATGAGCTTCTGGAACTCAGCCTCCTCCCCCTTATTCAGTTGGGAAATTACTGTTAAATTAGGTTTCCAATTGTTGAGAATTTTCAAAACTGCATCCCTCAGGCTCCCATTACCTGAGGTGGAATACTTTGAGCATCGTAAACAATAACGGGGAAGGAACTGAATGTCTACTGACACATGAATGCATAAACTAAACATGGCCTATCCATGCAATGGAAGGTCATTCAACCCTAAAAAGGAAGAAAATAGGGTGTGGTGGTGCACACCTGTAGTCCCAGCTACTCAGGAGGCTGAGACAGGAGGATTGCTTGAGCCCAGGAGTTTCAGGCTGCAGTGAGCTATGATTGCACTGATGGTAACAGCCAGCCATCTGGACCAGCTGCTGCCATCATGCTGGCCACAACATAGAGGCATGTCCAGGACTGCATGATCCATGAAGCTGTCGGGAGCTGGTGACAAGCAGAAGTTGTGCCCCTTCTGAGTTGCAGTGGCAGCTCCCTGGGTGATGCTGCAGCCACTCAAGCCACAGCTACAGATCTGGGCATTGCTGTGCTCTCAGGTCCAGAAGCAGGCAGGAGCCCCACCCTCCCAGGTGCTGCTGCAGCTGTCCAAACTGCAGCTGTGGACCCAGAAATCCCTGCACTCTTAGGGGCCCAGGAAGGCTGCCCCTGCCCTTGCAGGCTCAGAAATGTCTGCTCCCACTGCTTGGTTTTTCTGTGCTGTCAGTGCCTACTCCAATCTTGGGAGCAAAGTTGGGGCCAAGCCCCAGAGCTGTTGCAGCCAGGCGGGGTATGCACACATTTGGGGCAGTGTGGATACACTAGCCCCTGCTGCCTCAGCCCTATCCAGACTTTGGGCACCAACGAGCATAGGAGGGAAGTTGAAGAGGGGGTGAGGGCAGCTCAGTGCTGACCTGCAGGCACCCCTTGGCACCTATAGCCTGGGTGCCATGAACAGCAGCAGGAAGCAGACAAGTTCCTGGGTGGAAGGGGATGGGTCTCTGGTGAGGTCCCACCTTCAGACCAGGGAGGGCCTGAAGGATGTGGGCTGGGCTGCCAGTCCCATGGACCAGAGTGGCAACATGTGATGCCTTTTCCAGGCCTGCTCATGGACTATTTGGCATGCACTTCCTCCCCTCTGAGGCCCATAGGTGCCCTGGGCTCAGTCAGAGCTGGGCAGACATTGGGATGGCCAGCAACAGAGAGGAGCTACCCACTCCAGGGTCTCCTCTCTGCTGAGAGCTGCAGAGATGTCAGGACTACCAAGTGCAGAGTGGAGCAACTCACTCTAAGGCCTCCTTTCTGCTGAGAGCTGGGATGATCATGGGATGACTTGCCTGCAGAGAGGAGCAACCCACTCCAGGGCCTCCTTCTGCTGAGAGCTACAGAGAACAATGCCACAACCTTCCTGCAGAGAGGAGCTACCCACTCCAGAGGCTCCTCTCTGCTGAGAACTGGGCAGATAATTAGACAACCTGCCTGCAGAGAGAAAATACTCACTCGAGAGCCTCCTCTGAGCTATTCTGTCACTCAATAAAGCTCCTGTTCACCTTGCTCACTCTCCACTTGTCCACATACCTCATTCTTCCTGGGCACAAGACAAGAATTCCAGAACTGCTGAACAGCAGGGCTGAAAGAGGTATAACACCCACAGGGCTGAAACATGCCCCTTGCTTGTCATGTTTTGGGTGAAGAGAGGGAAGAGCTGTGGTCCTTTAGGGAGCCCAGACTTGGGAGCTCCCTGAGCCAGGGCTATGACTCCCTCTTTAGGGCCTTGAGGTTCCTGGAGTCCCCAGGCTTCTGAGTGCCACTGCATTCCCTGATGGCAGCCGTGGAAGCTGCTTGTGGTGCACCTGGTCTGGCTGCAGCCTCTCAGAGAGCCAGGGTCCATGCTGGAACCTGGAGCTGCCTGCCTTGCTGCAGCAGCTGGTATTCCTGACTGTGTGCAGTGGCCAGACCCCATACTTACTTGCTCACACACCCCTCACCACTCCATGCCTGGCTTGCCCTTGGCAAGTGTGGGATCCAGGCTGGAAGTGTGAGCTGAGCACAGCCTGCCAGGCCAAGTGGGTGGAACGAGCCCAGTGGGCCCAAGCAAAACTCTGGCTAAAGTGCCACTGGCCACAGAGGTTTCCAACCAGAAATCAACACCCCAAGGATCCTGCAACATTTTGTGGGGGCTCGTCCAGGATCTGAAGACGGATGCGTAAAAGCAGATTTGCTCTTTCTGTCCCTTTCTTGGAGTCCCTAACTCCACAATAGCGGAAATGAAAGAAAAATACCAGGCCTCTGTCAGCCAGTTAAAAGTGACTAGCACAGCTGTTGGACTTAAGACATGGAGGGTGGGCTTGCTGGGGAGGACACTGTCAATCCCTCATCATCCTCAAGTGTTGAGAATGCTGGGTTTGTTCCAATCCAGTTTCCTTTCATGAGGTCTAGCCATCACACGGGACCAGAAGGAGGCCCTGGGGCAACTGAGGGCATCTGGCTGAGGCTACCCCTCAGTGTTTCCAAAGGTCTTTGGACTGCTAACTCCTGCAACTCAAGTCCCTGACCACCCGTTAAGATATTGGCACTAGGACTTCAAGTCTCCTGTCTTTCTTTCTTTCATGGTTGTCAAGGTTCTTATCTTTTTGTTTGTTTGTTTGTTTAGACGGAGCCTCACTCTGTCACCCAGGCTGGAGTGCAGCAGCATGATCTCAGCTCCTGACCTCAGGTGATCCACCTGCCTCGGCCTCCCAAAGTGCTGAGATTACAAGAGTGAGCCACCACATCCAGCTCCCATCTCTTCTTTATATACAATGTTAAACTTTTTGTTTATTTGTTTGTTTGTTTTTGGACACAGAGTCTCACTCTGTTGCCCAGGCTGGAATGCAGTGGTGCAATCTTGGCTCACTGCAATCTCAGCCTCCCAGATTCAAGTGACTCTCCTGTCTCAGTCTCTCAAGTAGCTGGGATTACAGGCATGTACCACCACACCTAGCTAATTTTTCTATTTTTAGTAGAGACAGGGTTTCACCATGTTGGCCAGGCTTGTCTCAAACTTCTGACCTCAGGTGATCTACCTGCCTCGGCCTCCCAAAGTGCTGGGATTACAGGCGTGAGCCACTGCGCCCAGCCTACAATGTTAAATGTTAAGAATGTTGTTGTAAAACAGAGATATTAGTGGGTAGAATGAGCATTTGGCTTAGTCATCAAAAGTATAAAATGGAAGGTTAAGAGGAGCACAGATGAGCAAACTGTGCCTTGGTATCTGTACAGAAACTTGTGGCAAACATGTTATTGTCATTTCCTTGGTCACCTTGGTTAACTTAGTGCCAACACCTTGAGGCACAGAACAGATGCATTGCCTCAGGAAGGAAGCTTTTCTGTGAATGCGAGGGCAAATAAATGGTCCAAGGTCACGTATGTGCAGGCCTTCTTTGCCTTGCAAGGTAATCTGGACCTTTGCCAACATTGCAGGATTGATTCAGCTGTCCTAGTAGCCTTTTCAGGAGAAGCTGCAAGGGGGTAATCTCAGGGAAATAGGGAGCAAACCCCAGAGGTTCCTCCAGCAGGGGAATCAACTCCCTCAGCTCCTCCCCATCCAGGTTCCCTCTCAAGCTTGCCCTGGCCTAGGAATCCTTGTTTTAAGCAGGTCTCAGTCTCAAGTGCCCAAACAACAGATGCCTGGTGAATGTGGTCCCATTAAGGTCCAGGTCACCTTTTCTCTATAGAACTTAAGGCAAACTAAGGGGAGATCTTGGCAAATTTTCAGATGGCCCCGACAGGTATATAGAGGGTTTCTAGAACTTAACCCAAGTATTGGAGCTCTCTTGGAAGGACATCATGTTACTCTTGCTTTTGTTTCTGTTTGAGATGGGGTCTCACTCTGTCACCCTGGCTGGAGTGCAGTGGCGCAATCTCAGCTCACTGCAACCTTTGCCTCCAGGATTCAAGCGATTCTCCTGCCACAGCCTCCTGAGTAGCTGATACTACAGGTGGCACCACCACCACACTGGCTAATTTTTATATTTTCAATAGAGATGGGGTTTTACCATATTGGCTAGGCTGGTCTCAACCTCCTGACCTCAAGTGATCCGCCTGCCTTGGCCTCCCAAAGTGCCGGGATTACGGCCATGAGCTGTACCTGGCTTCATGTTACTTTTGAATCAAACCCTGACCACCGCTGAAAAGCAGGCCACCCTGCAAGTGGCAGAGAATTTGGGGGATGAGCTTTATATCTTATATAGGGCTAGGGAAGGTGATGAGACTTACCTGATGGGAAGAATAGCAGTACCACTGGAAGACCCTAAATGAGACCTCAATCATGAAATAGAAGAATGGAAGAGGAGGCTGGGTGCAGTGGCTCATGCCTGTAATCCCAGCACTTTGGGAGGCCGAGGCAGGTGGATCGTGAGGTCAGGAGTTCAAGACCAGCCTGACCAACATCGTGAAACCCCTTCTCTACTAAAAATGAAAAAATTAGCTGAGTGTGGTGGCATGCACCTGTAATCCCAGCTACTCAGGAAGGTGAGGCAGGAAAATCACTTGAACCTGGGAGGCAGAGGTTGCAGTGAGCCGAGATCAGGCCACTGCACTCCAGCCTCAGCAACAGAGTGAGACACTGTTTCAAAAAAAAAAAAAAAGAATGGAAGAGGAACACTTTCAGGTGTGCATACCAGAAGGCTTACAAAGGACTAGGACTAAGCCTCTCAATTATACCAAGGATTGGGCGAGAGTCCCACTGCCTTCCTGGAAAGGTTAACAGAGGCCTTGGTAAAACACACTTATCTCCTGATTGAGGAGTGGAACAGCTGATCCTAGGGAATGAGTTTATCACACAGTCAGGCCTTGATGTCAGGAGGGAGCTGCAGAAACAACCTGTGGGACCAGATGGTACTTTGGAGGGCCTCCTGGGAGTGGCCACCTCAGACTTAGCAGTGGGAACCAGAAGGAAGTCCAGAAAAGAGAGAGGAGATACAGGCAAAAGGCAAAGGCTCTAATACCCACCTGGCAGACTCACGGACTCCAGAGGCCCCAGATGCACCTGTTGTCTGCTGCAAGTGTGGCAGGCCAAGGCCCTTCAGGAGGGACTGTCTGGGCAGTGCTGGGAGGTCACCTCAACTCTGTCTGGTTTTCAATGGGGACCACTGGAGGACAGACTGTCCCCAGAGATGCAGGTTGCCAGGTCCAGGGCCAGATTCCCAAATGATCCTGCAGGAATGATGGATTCTGGGGCTCCTCTCCCAAGCTCTGATGGTTCAGACCACCATTACCATCCAGGAGCCCTGGGTGATTCTGGAAGTCCAAGTGAGGAAGGCAGACCCCTCCTGGACCCTGGAGCAGGCCTTTCAGTTCTCCTTTCCAACACTGGTCCCTCCCCTCTCTTAGCACAACCGTGAGGAGCGTCTTAGGTCTTCTTCCTCCGCCATGCCAGGAGTTAACATAGTCCTGTGACTACAGGGAGCTTTCCTATGTGTGGGGTTACTTTTTTCCTTTAGGGAGTGTATTGGTCCATTTTCACACTGCTGATAAAGACATATCCTAGACTGGGAAGAAAAAGAGGTTTAATGGACTCACAGTTCCATGTGGCTGGGGAGACCTCACAATCACAGTGGAACGCAAAAGGCACTCGTTACATAGCAGCAGCAAGAGAGAATGAGGAAGAAATGAAAGCAGAAACCCCTTATAAAACCATCAGATCGCCAGGCACAGTAGCTCATGCCTGTAATCCCAGCATTTTGGGAGGCCGAGACGGGTGGATCACGAGGTCAGGAGTTCAAGACCAACCTGGCTAACATGGTGAAACCCCGACTATACTAAAAATACAGAAAAATTAGTTGGGTGTGGTGGCGGGCAACTATAATCCCAGCTACTTGGGAGGCTAAGGCAGAAGAATCACTTGAACCTGGGAGGCAGAGGTTGCAGTGAGCCGACATCACTCCACTGTACTCCAGCCTGGGCGACAGAGCAAGACTCTGTCTCAAAAAAAAAGAAAGAAAAGAGATGCATTTAAAAAAAATCTCCATCACGTACCCCAGTTATTTGCTGGAAAGAGAAGAACAAAGGGATGCCCTTTTCCCTCTTTCTAGATGGGTAACCAACCAATCATTTTCAGCCTGCACTTCTCACAAGTGCATTCTAAATCGCTGGAACTCAGCCAGGTGTGGTGGCTCATGTATGTAATCCCAGAACATTGGGAGGCCAAGGTGGGTGGATCACTTGAGGCCAGGATTTTGAGACCAGCCTGGCCAACATGGCAAAATCCCATCTCTACTGAAAATACAAAAAATTAGCTGGGTGTGGTGGCACACATGCCTGTAATCCCAGCTACTTGGGAGGCTGAGGCAGGAGAATCACTTGAACCCAGGAGGTGGAGATTTCAGTGAGCTGAGATTGCACCACTGTACTCCAGCCTGGGCGACAGAGTGTGACTCAGTCTCTGAAAAAAAAAAAAATCACTGGCTGACCCTCAGACTCTGGAGGAAAAAAAAGATTTTTCCTTTATTTCTCCTCTGTCCTCTATTCCCAGATGGGTCATAGCATTTCTGTACTACAGGCCACTCCTCTGGGATCCATCCCTCAAACTGGGAAGAGTTTAATTTCCCCCAAGCCTTAAACTGCTTGGCAGTTAAACTCTCTTGGGGAGAGATAACTTCTCTTTGTCTGTTCCCCTTTACAGGACTCCAGGGTCAATAGGGCTCCGAGCCTCAGGGGAATGGAAACCAGAAGGCTGACATGCTGGCAAAAACATAAAAGTTTTTTTTTTTTTTTTCTGGAGAGGATGTCTCACTCTGTCACCAAAGCTGGAGTGCAGTGGTGCAATCTCGGCTCACTGCAACCTCCACCTCCTGAGTTCCAGCAATTCTCTGCCTCAGCCTTCCAAGTAGCTTGGATTACAGGTGTTTGCCACCACACACAGCTAATTTTTTGTGTGTATTTTTGGAAGAGATGGGGTATCACCACGTTGGCCAGGCTGGTCTTGAACTCCTGACCTCGTGATCCACCTGCCTCAGCCTCCCAAAGTGCTGGGACTACAGGCGTGAGCCACCACACCTGGCCAAAAGTTCTTACCAGTTGGACTTCTGGCTTCTCTCTGTGCAAACTGGTTGTAGGAATGGTTAAAAAAAAAAATCACTATATTATTTGCCCCTCTGTGAGTTCCAAAGCGAGAAGTATTGGCCATTTGGCATGGCTGAAGTCAGGTAATAAGACATTTTAAAGGATTTTTTTAAAAATGGAGAGCTGGCCGGGCATGGTGGCTTCTGCCTGTAATCCCAGCACTTTGGGAGGCCAAGGTGGGTGGATCGCCTGAGGTCTGGAGTTTGAGACCAGCCTGGCCAACCTGGTGAAACTCCATCTCTACTAAAAATGGGGGGGGGGGAGGCGGGAAAAAAGGAGCACTATGGTTAAAAGCTTAAAGATAGATATCCAAGCTATAGGTATATTTTAAAAGCCTTTATGTCTTTTCTCTTCATAGATCTTGTTTCTCTAGAAAAAGGTTTTTTATTCTCAGTCAATGGAACTATTTTTCTCCATTTTTGTCTTGCCTCTCTTAATGCATACATGAGGGGTTCCTGGATGACTTCTGGTGGCCTGGGACCCCTTAGGAAAAAATAGAGGAGGCATCACTGACCCGTTTTGGGAAAAACCTCTGTTTTCCTCATGGAACTCCAAGGATTAGGGGCAGATGGATCCCTCTCAAAATCTGTTTTTGTCTTCCAGCTATGCCTACTTATTAGGCCTTAGAAATTGCATGTTTTCCTAGCCCTGGTTCTTGAAGGGCTCCACCCGAGGGCCAGTAATCCAATTAAAAAATTGGCACAAGAGATTGGGCATGGTGGCTCATACCTGTAGTTCCAGCAATTTGGGAGGCCAAGGAGGACAGATCACCTGAGGTCAGGAGTTCAAGACCAGCCTGGCAACATGGTGAAATCCCATTTCTACTAAAAATACAAAAATTACAGCCAGGCACAGTGGCTCACGCCTGTAATCCGAGCACTTTGGGAGGCCAAGGTGGGCAGATCATGAGGTCAAGAGATTGAGACCATCCTGGCAAACATGGTGAAACCCCGTCTCTACTAGAAAATACAAAAATTAGCTGGGCATGGTGGTACGTGCCTGTAGTCCCAGCTACTCAGGAGGCTGAGTCAGGAGAATTGCTTGAACCTGGGAGGCGGAGGTTGCAGTGAGCCGAGATCACGTCACTGCACTCCAGCCTGGTGCCTGGTGACAGAGGAAGACTCTGTCTCAAAAACAAAACAAAACAAAACAAAAATTAGCCAGGCGATGTGGCGGGTGCCTATAATCCCAGCTATTAGGGAGGCAGAGGCAGGAAAATCACTTGAACCTAGGAGGCAGAGGTTGCAGTGAGCTGAGATCATGCCACTGCGCTCCAGCTTGGGCAACAGAGTGAGACTCTGTCTCAAAAAAAGAGAAGAGAAAAGAAAGAAGAGAAGGGAAGAGAGGAGAGGAGAGGAGGGGATGGGAGGGGAGGGGAGTGGAGGGGAGGGGAGGGGAGGAGAGAGGAGAGGACAGGAGGGGGAGAGGGGAGAGGAGAGGAGGGGAGGGGAGGGGAGGGGAATCTTACGACTACTACTGGGTCTCCTTCTGTCTGTCTGTGTAGTGATATATGTGTTACACGTGTGATGTTTATATGAAAGACCTCTAATTGACCTAAGGAAAAATAAGCACTTAGGTCAAATATTCTGAAAGAAAAATAGAAACTAGTATGCCTTTTAGTTCTCATGAATTTAGTCTTAGAGGAATTGAAAACTGTCTTAAAGATTATTTGGTAAAATAAAAATGTTTTCAAAATGTAGACATGTGGTCCGAATTATGTGGGTTGAATATTAGGTTTGCTAAATGCTTTAAAGTCATAATCTGCTTCTTTGGCCTTTGAAAACTGTTTAACTTGCTTGCTTTACAGTTTGATAAGGCCTGGGGACATATGGAGTTAATCACATCCCTAGATATGCTGGAAATATTCAGACCTTATCTGCATTTAGGACATAATTAAAATAACTTACCAGGTTTTCTTTTAACCAAAATTAAGAATTGCTAAGGGCTGGACAGGCGCAGTGGCTCACGCCTGTAATCCCAGCACTTTGGGAGGCCAAGGCGGGCGGATCACAAGGCCAGGAATTCAAGACCAGCCTGGCCAACATGTTGAAACCCCGTGTCTACTAAAAATGCAAAAATTAGCTGGGCATGGTGGTGTGTGCCTGTAATCCCAGCTACTCAGGAGCCTGAGGCAGGAGAACTGCTTGAACCGGGACCCAGGAGGCAGAGGTTGCAGTGAGCTGAGGTCACACCACTGCACTCCAGCCTGGGCAACAGAGCGAGACTTCATCTCAACAACAACAAAAAGAATTGCTAAGAGTCAGCCTTATAACATGTACATTTACATGCAAGGTGTGTAAAGAAGCTACAATGTATCTGAAGTAAAAGAATACAAGAAGGCATGGGAATGTAAATTTCTGCCAAGTTTAGAGATTTAAAGGATTGTTTTAAATTAGATAAGATAAAGCCAAGGGCTTAAACAAGTTATAGAAGGTTTATAAAAATTAATCTTGTAAAAAGAATTCTCTATGTGAACATATTGACTAAATTATTATTTTTTTTTTAATTTTTTTGGTAGAGACAGGGTTTTGCCATGTTGTCTGGGCTGGTCCCGAACTCCTGACCTCAGGCGATCTGCCCATCTCAGCTTCCCAAAGCACTAGGATTACAGTCATGATCTACCATGCCCAGCCCATATTGACTAAATTCAAAAGTGTATTATTTGGTTTTCCCATAAATTGAACATTGGACTGGAAGCACGATCTGCTATTCTTAGGGCACCGATCTGCTATTTCATAATAAGTGTTATAAGCCTTTAATATGTTTGATAGGCTTCTTGAAATCAAATTTTAACTTCAAAATTATCATTTCTTTTCTTTTTTTGTTTTTGGCAAAATCTTGCTCCAGCTGGAGTGCACTGGTGCAATCTCGGCTCACTGCAACCTCTGCCTCCTGGGTTCAAGCAATTCTCCTGCCTTAGCCTCCTGAGTAGCTGGGACTACAGGCACCTGCCACCATGCCTGGCTAACTTTTTATTTTTAGTAGAGATGAGGTTTCTCCATGTTGGTCAGGCTAGTCTTGAACTCCCAACCTCGTGATTCACCTGCCTCAGCCTCCCAAAGTGCTGGGATTACAGGCATGAGCCACCATGTCCGGCCCTCAGAATTGTCTTTTCTAACCCCTAACTTCTGGATGCTACAGCAGATCTCTGGAGTGTACAGAGAAGTACACAGCATTATTTGACATGTTTAATTACACAGGATTGTCGAAATAAGGTGGTGTTTGATCTCCTTCGGGTTACAATTTAGTCAATAATGTTACTGTGTTCCAAAATTGTATGGGATTTCTAGAGTTCTGATGTCTGAGTATGTGTTATTGATCATAATTAGGGTCATTGTAGACCACAGCAGTTACTGCATTTCTTCATCAATCATGTTTTTGACTGTGACTACCCTAGGGCAGTTCGACATTTATAGACAATTGTCTTATTCTGAGCTTCTTCAAAGGATGGATTGTAATCCTTGAGTGCAGGTTTCTGATAACTTTGGAGATTGTGGACAGAAGTTGACTGGGTGAACTGAACTAAAGTAATCCTTTTTGAGTTTTTGCTTGGAACATTGCTGAGCCTTTGTTTTGTTTTTCAGAATCAAAGAAAGTTTTCTTCCTTCCTTCCTTCCTTCCCTTCTTTCTTTCATCTTTCTTTCCTTCTTTTTTTTTTTTCTTTCTTTCTTTTTGAGATGGAGTCTTGCTCTGTTGCCCAGGCTGGAGGGCAGTGGTGCAATCTCGGCTTACTGCAACCTCCGCCTCCCAGGTTCAAGAGATTTTCCTGCCTTATCCTCTGGAGTAGCTGGGATTACAGGTGCACACCACCATGCCCCGCTAATTTTTGTATTTTTAGTAAAGATGGGATTTCACCATGTTGGTCAGGCTGGTCTCAAACTCACCTCATGATCTGCCCACCTCAGCCCCCCAAAGTGCTGGGATTACATGTGTGAGCCACCGTCCCAGCCGGAAGGTTTTCTTTTGAGCTATTTGTAGCTTTTGACAACTGTGGGAGTGAACCAATCAGTGATCTCTGACTGTAGCTCAAAAGAAACTGGAGGAATGGCCTGTCAAATTCCAAATGGTCCTACAAATAGAGCCTCAGATGATAGCTCTTTTTTACTGGGGACCCTTGAATAGGCCTCTGAGGGAAAATCTGACTGCCATCTTCCCCAAAACAATGTCCCCTGTCAGCATGAAGCAGTTAAGAATGGCCATCATCTGGAGTTAATTTTTGTATAAGGTGTAAGAAAGGGATCCAGTTTCAGCTTTGTGCATATGGCTAGTGAGTTTTCCCAACACCGCTTATTAAATAGAGAATCCTTTCCTCATTGATTGCGTTTGTCAGGTTTGTCAAAGATCAGATGGGTATAGATGTGTGGCATTTCTTCTGAGGCCTCTGTTCTGTTCCATTGGTCTATATCTCTGTTTTGGTACCAGTACTGTGCTGTTTTGTTTATTTTAGCCTTGTAGTATAGTTTGAAGTCAGGTAGCTTTTTTTTTTTTTTTTTTGATATGTGGGCTCTTTTTTGGTTCCATATGAAGTTAAAGGTGTTTTTTTTTTTTCCAGTTCTGTGAAAAAGGTCAATGGTAGCTTGATGGGGATAGCATTGAATCTATAAATTAACTTTGGGCAGTATGGCCATTTTCACAATATTGATCCTTCCTAACCAGGAGCATGGAATGTTTTTCCATCTGTTTGTGTCCTCTCTTATTGCTCTATTTGCAGACAACATGATTGTATATTTAGAAGACCCCATCGTCTCAGCCCAAAATCTCCTTAAGCTCATAAGCAACTTCAGCAAAGTCTCAGGATACAAAATCAATGTGCAAAAATCACAAGCATCCCTATATACCAATAACAGACAGAGAGTGAAATCATGAGCGAACTCCCATTTACAGTTGCAAGCAGCAGTCCCACCCTTTCTGAGTTGGGGTGGGAGCTCCTTAGGTGAAGCTGTAGTCACCCAAACCACAGCTGCAGACCTGAGCCTCCTACTCCACAGAGCAGGCAGGAGTCCCGCACACCCACAATGCAGCTGCAGCCACCCAATCCGAGGTTGTGGACCCAGGCATCCCTGCACTCTTGGGGTCCTGGGAAGGCCTCCCTGCCCTTGCAGGCTTGGAAATACCTGCTCCCATTGCTTGGCTTCTCTCTGCTGTCAGCACCCACTCCAGTCTCAGAGCAAAGGTGGGGCCAAGCCCAGGCACTGTTGCAGCCCAGCTGGGTGTGCCTATGCTTGGGGCAGTGGTGACACTCCAGTCCCCTGCCATCTCAGCCCCCTCTGGACTTTGGGCGCTGATGAGCATAGGAGGGAAGCTAGATAGGGGAGGGGGGGGCAGGGGGAGTTGAGGGCAGGTTGGTACTGGCCTGCAGGTTCCCCTTGGCGCCTACAGCCTTGGCCCCATGAAAAGCAGCAGGAGGCAGACAGGTTCCTGGGTGGAAGGGAGAGGACCCCTAGTGAGGTCCCACCTTTAAGCCAGGGAGGCCCTCAAGGCTGAGGACCAGGCTGCCAGTCCCACAGACCAGAGTGGGAAATTGTGGTGCCTTTTCCAGGCTGCCCATGGACCAGTCAGCATGGACTTCCTCTCCTCTAAGGCCCATCAAAGCCCCGAGCTCAGCCAGAGCTGGGCAGATGTAGGGATGACCAGCCGCAAAGAGGAACAACCCACTCCAGGGCCCCCTCTCTGCTGAGAGCTGAACGCTTGACATGATGACCAGCTGCAGAGAGGAGCTACCCACTCCAGAGCCTGCTCTGAGCTATTCTGTTGCTCAATAAAACTCCTCTTCACCTTGCTCACCCTCCACTTGTCCATGTCCTCATTCTTCTTGGGCACAGGACGAGAACTTGGGACCTGCCCAGGACTGAAAGAGCTATAACACGAACAGCACTGAAACATGCTGCTTGCTTGCCATGTTGAAGTGAAGAAGAAGAGAAGAGCTGCAGCCCTTCGGGGAGCCTAGACCTGGGAGCTCCCTGAGCCAGGGCTGTGACTCCCGCTTTGGGGCCCAGCATGAAGCTTGGGGTCTCCAAGCTTCTGGGCTCCACCATGTTCCCTAGCGGCAGCCATGGAAGCTGCTTGTGGTGCACCTGCTCAAGCCACAGGCTTGCAGAGAGCCAGTGCCCATGCCAGCACCTGGAGCTGGTCACCTCACTGCAGGAGACAGTGCGCCTGAGTGTGCACAGTGGCTACACCCCATGCTTGCTTGCTCACACATCCCCGCCACTCCACACCTGGCCAATGCTTGGCAGGTGTGGGATTCAGGTTGGCAGCATGAGCCGAGTGCAGCCTGCTAGGCCAAGTGGGCAGAATAAGCCCAGTGGGCCTGAGCAAAACTCAGGCAAAGACGCCACCAGCCACAGGGATTTACACCCAGAAAAGCGACACCCCCAGGGATTCTGCTCCCACTGCCTGGCTTTTCCCTGCTGTCAGTGCACCATTGTGCAATGGCACCACTGCACTCCAGCCTGAGAGACAGAGCAAGACCCTGTCTTTATGAACCCTGAAGACATTATGCTAAGTCACATAAGCCAGACACTAAAGGACAAATCCTGTGTGATTCCACTCCTAGGAGGTCCCTCAAGTCATCTGATTCATACAGACAGAAAATAGGCTGGTGGATGCCAGGGGCAGGGGAGGGTGCTGGGGAGTGTGGGTTTCATGGGGACAGTTTTGGGGTGGGAAGATGAGAAAGTTCTAGAGATGGATGACAGTGAAAGTCAAATGCTGCACCTTCTCACTTATAAGTGGGATCACAATAATGTGTACACATGGACACAGAGTATGGAATGATAGACATTTGGTGGGTGGGGGTGAAAGGAGAGAAAGTGATCAGAAATTGCTTAACAAAGTATATTATTCATGAAATGGATACACGAAAAGCCAAGACCATCATTATGCAACATAGGCATGTGACAAACTAGACTTGTACCCTTCCCTTTTTTAGATTTTAAAAGTCAGAGTCTCACTCTGTCACCCAGGCTGGAGTGCAGTAGCACAATCATAGCTCACTGCAGCCTCAACCTCTTGGGCTCAAGCGATCCTTCCACCTCAGCCTTCCAAGTTGCTGAGACCACAGGCATGCGCCACCATATCCAGTTAATTTTTAAATTTTTTGTAGAGATGGAGTCTCCTGACGTTGCCCAGGCTGGTCTTGAACTCCAAAGAAATTAACATTTTGGATGTTCTGGTCTTGCTTTTGGTCTGTAACTGAATTGTTACTGGGAATACATTAAGTCTCTACCGCCCTCTAGTGGTTGAGTTTATTTGCACCCAAGGGGACAACATAGAGTGTTTCTTTTTATTTCTCTTGGTAGATGCTCCAGCCCTCTTTAGGATATTTTTTGGAACCCCCTTTGGCTCCAGCCTGTTCCCTGAAACCTCCCAGTTTGCTGCCCACTACAGAAGTATACACACAGCCACCTATTGCAATATACATATATAAGTATATATTTTTTGAGACAGAGTCTGGCTCTGTCACCCAGGCTGGAGTGCAGTGGCACGATCTCGGCTCACTACAACCTCCGCCTCCCAAGTTCAAGTGATTCTCCTGCCTCAGCCTCCTGAGTAGCTGGGATTACAGGCACCCACCACCACACCCGGCTAATTTTTGTATTTTTAGTAGAGACATTTCACCATGTTGGCCAGGCTGGTCTCAAGTTCCTGACCTTGTGATCCACCTGCCTCAGCCTCCCAAAGTACTGTGATTACAGGTGTGAGCCACTGCGCCTGACCAGTGATTTTCCTCTCTCTAATAACCACCAATGATATTGAGCATCTTTATGTGTGCCTGGAGCCTTTTTTTTTTTTTTTCAGAGTTTTGCTCTTGTCACCCAGGCTGAATGCAATGGTGTGATCGTGGCTCACTGCAACCTCTGCCTCCTGGGTTCAAGTGATTCTCCTGCCTCAGCCTCCTGAATAGCTGGGATTACAGGTGCACACCACCACACCTGGATAATTTTTTGTATTTTTAGTAGAGACAGGGTTTCACCATGTTGGCCAGGCTCATCTCAAACTCTTTACCTCAGGTGGTCTGTCCACTTTGGCCTCCCAAAGTGCTGGGATTACAGGCATGAGCCACCATACCCAGTCTTTTTTTTGAGACAGTTTTATTCTGTCTCCCAGTTTGGAGTGCAGTAGTGCAATCTTCACTCACCGCAACTTCTGCCAACTGTGTTCAAGTGATTCTCCTGCCTCAGTCTCCCAGATAGCTGGGACCACAGGTATGCGACACCACATCCAGCTAATTTTTTGTGTTTTAGTAGAGACAGAGTTTCACCATGTTGCCCAGGCTGGTCTCGGAACTCATTAGCTCAGGTGATCCACTCACCTCAGCCAGCCAAAGTGCTGGGATTACAGGTGTGAGCCACTGTGCCAGGCCACCCTCCCCAAGATTTTGAACTGAGATTCTCAACTCTTTGGTCAGTCAAACGCCTCTTTAGGGGATCTCACAGAATCACAGCTCCTCTCCCCAAAATACACCAAGACACACAACATTTTGCAGGTGATTTTACACGTTAATAGAAATCCCCAACCCCACCTCTTCCTACCACCATGATCCATCACTTGGGGCACAAGTGAAAAACCTCTGGTTTCTAGAGGAAGAAAGGAAGAAGGTGACCAGGGATCCAAGTTCAATCCTACCACTGACTCACTGCAGTGCAAAGAGCTTTGGGGAAGAACAGACTGGGTTCACGTCCACGCTGTGTGGCCTTAGGCAAGTCACTTGCCCTCTCTGAGCCACATCTGTAAAATGAGAGTATTCTCATCTGTCTAAAGTGATGCGCTCTGAGGGCCTGGGTTGTATGTCTAAACACCTATTTTTTGCAGACAATGTCAAGTGGTCTGTGAATGTGGAAACCCATCCAAGGCCCCCAGGTTAAGAACCTCTTTCTATGTGTCCAGGCTGGAATGCAGTGGTACAACCTCCAGTTCTGGGACTCAAGCCATCCTCCACCTCAGCCTCCCAAGTAGCTGGGACTACAGGCTCAGGCCACCACACCCAGCTAATTTTTAAAAAATATTTCATAGAGAGGGGGTTTTGCTATGTTGCCCATACTGGTCTTGAACTCCTGGGTTCAGGCAATCCTCCTGCCTCAGCCTCCCAAAGTGTTGGGATTACAGGCATGAGCCACTGAGCCTGGTCAACAGCCATTTCTGTTACTCCAGCTTGCAAGCTCATTCCCATCCCAGGGATTTCACACCTGCCATTCCCTTTGCCCCGGATGGCTTTGCCCCGGCTTTTGGTACAGTTGGTTTCCTCTCGTCACTGAGGGCTCAACTGCAAAGTGCACTCCCCTGGCCACCCATGTGATAGGGCTGCTCCCACAACCACCATCTTCCAGAATATTATTGTGTTTTATCTTTTTTGTCGCCCATCAATGTCTGGAAGTGCTGTGTGTGTGTGTGTATGTGTGTGTGTTGTTTATTTGATTAATATCGATATCCTTCATTAGGGCAAGGACGTTACATGTCTTTGCCATCTTGGATCCCCAGAGGCTAGCGTCTGATAAACAGTAGTAGCCCAGTATATGTATTTGTGTTGAATGGGTGAATGAATGAGTAGTTGAAAAGTAGATGAATGAAAGGATGGTTGAATGACTTGGACGGATAAACGAATGGACCAATGAATGGCTAAATGTGGGCAGATGGATGGATGAATGGGTGTAGGGTAAGGTGATGGATAATAGATGGAAGAATGAAAGGATAATAAATGATAGATGATGATGAAAATTGATATCAGGATGAATGGATACATGAAGAGATAAGTAGATAGATGAATGGATAGTTCAATGGATGGTTCAATGGATGGACAGACACATTAATGAATGAATAGGTGGATAAAAAGGTAGATACTAGATGAAAGAAGGAACTGTTGCATAAACTATTGGACGGGCAAATTAAAGGATGGATAGATGGATAGTTCAATGGAGAGTTCAATAGATGAATGGATGGATGGATGAATTAATGGTGGCTGGATGAATGGATAAAGTAATAGATGAGTGAATTATAGGATGGGTGGTAGCACTGAAGTGTCCTTTGATATGATTTAAAAAAAAAAAGGATGGGTGGAAGGACGGAGAAATTAATGTGTGGATGAATTAAATGATAGGTAGATGAATAAACTAATGGATGAATTAAAGAATGGGTAGGTGGATGGATAGATGGATAAATTAACAGGTAGATGAACTGAAGGATGAGTAGATGGGTAAATTAATGGAGAGATAAATTAAAGCATGGGTGGGTGTGTGGATAAATTAATGTGTGGATGAATTAAAGGATGGGTAAATGGATAAATTAATAGATAAATGAATTAGAGTGTACATGAATGGATGGATAGATGGATAAATTAATGGATAGATGGATAGATGGATAAACTAATGGGTAGATGAATTAAAGGATGGAAAGATGAATAAACTAATGGAGAGATGAATTAAAGCATGGGTGGCTGGATGAATAAATTAATGTGTGGATAAATTAAAGGATGGGTAGATGGGTAAACTAATGGGTAAATTAAAGGATGGGTAGATGGATGGATGGATGGATAAATTAATGGATGGATGAATTAAATGGTGGGTAGATGATGAATGGATAGATGTATAAATTAATGGGTAGATGAATTCCAGCATAGGTGGGTGGATACGTTAATGGAGAGATGAATTAAAACATGGGTGGGTGGATGGATAAATTAACGTGTGGATGAATTAAAGGATGGGTAAATGGATAGATTAATGGGTAGATGAATTAAAGGGTGACTGGATGGATAAATGGATAAATTAATGGTAGACGAATGAATGAATGGATGAATAAATTATGGAGAAGGTGAATTAAAGGGTGAGTGGATGGCTGGATGTTTGTCAGACTCTATGCTAAGCACTTCACACACATTCATTTGTTTTATCCACACAAAACCCCCACGAGACAAGGAATACTATTTCTATTTCTATTTTATAATGTGTTTGAGCTTCAGTGGCAGGAAAAATCACTTCCCCAATATTGTGCAACTAGAAAATGGTAGAGGAGGAATTCTAACTTAGGTCTGCCTGGCTCCAAGCCCTGTGCTCTTAACCACCGTGAAAACTATGGTGGTTAGGAGTCTTGCTCTGTCCCAGGCTGGAGTGCAGCGGCGCAGTCTTGGCTCACTGCAACCTCCACCTCCTGGGTTCAAGTGATTCTTCCTCCTCAGCCTCCCGAGTAGCTGGGACCACAGGCGCGTGTCACCACGCCTAGCTAATGTTTGTATTTTTAGTAGAGACGGGGTGTCACCATGTTGGCCAGGATGGTCTTGATCTCTTGACCTCGTGATTCGCCCGCCTCAGCCTCCCAAAGTGCTGGGATTACAGGCGTGAACCACTGCGCCCAGCTGGAAGTCATGTGCTTCATCCTCTGGGGTGCCCCCTAAGAACCAGGGACATTGCCATGGCCAAAGACAGATCAGGGAGTCTGGTAGTGACCACCAATATTTAGAAGCTAGTATTTATTTATGTATTATCTTTTGAGATGGAGTCTTGCTCTGTCGCCCAGGCTGGAGTACAATGGTGCGATCTCAGCTCACTACAACCTCCGCCTCCTGGGTTCAAGCAATTCTCCTGCCTCAGCCTCCCAAGTAGCTGAGATTACAGGCATGTGCCACCACGCCTGGCTAATTTTTGTATTTTTAGTAGAGATGGGGTTTCTCTGTGTGGCCAGGCTGGTCTCAAACTCCTGACCTCGTGATCCGCCCACCTTGGCCTCCCAAAGTGCTGGGATTACAGGCATGAGCCACCATGCCTGGCCTAGAATCTAATATTTAGATGCCACATTGTTCAGTCATCCCAGTACCTGGTAACTCAGCCCCACCAGCTCATGTGTCAGTGGTCACTGGGAGGCTGCGGACACAGGGAAGGGAATGAAAGAGGGCAGGGTGGGTCCTGGAGGAGAGAAGCACAAAACAGCCCCCCATGGTCACCAGGCTGCTGCTCAGAGCTGTCGCAAAGTCCAGCCTCTGCCTCAAGGCAGGGCAGCGAAGGACCAGGAGGACATGGAAGGGGAAATGGAGGAAGGAGTCACGAGTGTGTCTCAGGCGCAAGTCCCGATAGGGGCTCTGTTCTCAAGACATAGGCAGGTCCCGGGTGGCTGGATAGTCAAGAGGCTGGCAGTTCTCAACAGTTTTTGTCATCACCCCGGATTTCTACATAGGGCAGCCCCACAGGCCAACTGTCCCGAGGCCAGTAGCGGACTTTGAGGGTTTCACCTGGCATCTCATAGTTGGCATCCACCAAGGCCATGGCGACCATGCCATACGGGAAGGTGATGCTGATGAGCACGTGCCTGTGGAGTGCAGAGTGAAGGGAATGAGGGCACAAGATGCCCATAGACTCACTCTGGCCCTCTATTTCTCATGGACCTTGACCATCCAAAGAGACCTTCTGGGTCTGGCCCCTGACTGCAGCCATCCCCTACTGCCAGGTCCCTGTATCTGGCTCTCCTTCTCTCTGCTCCTCCACCCCCTGCTCCCAGGCTTCTGCTCTGAGCTCTGGCATCTAAGATTCTCTGACTCTGGATGCTCCTCTCCCCTCCAGCATCAAAGCAGGTGCTTACCAGATGCTGTGCAGATAGAAGAAATGAATCCTCTGCCAGAAGCTGCAATGCAGACGGTCACTGATCCAGCTGGTCAGAGCACTAGCCCATAAAACCACGCAGACCTCAATCAGGTGCCGAAGCTCCTTATTGCTGGTCCTAGAGAGGGGAGAGGGGGACCAAGGTCTTGCTCAGAGAGCAGCACCTGAGAGGGCTGATGGGAAATTCCTTCTTCCACAGTGATGAGCCTCAGAGGCTGGAAGAAGGGAAAGAGCAGCCATGGGGGCTGCAAGCAGACGGGGCCCAATCTCATGCTTAGAACTAACACCGAGCATTTCCAGGACACCAGGTGCAGTTCCAAATGTCCTTCAAGCCAGGCACAGTGGCTCATGCCTATAATCCCAGTATTTTGGGAGGCTGAGGTTGGGAGGATTGCTGGAGCTCTGGAGTTCAAGACCAACCTGGGCAAAACAGCAAGACCCTATCTCTACAAAAAAATGTTAAAATTAGCCAGGCGTGATGGCACATGCCTGCAATTCCAGCTACTTGGGGGGGCTGAGGCAGGAGGATCACTTGAGCCCAGGAGTGCAAGGCTGCAGTGGGCCCTGATTGCGCCAGTGCACTCCAGCCTGGGTGACAGAGTAAGACCCTGTCTTAAAAAACAATAATGGGCTAGGCAAGGTGGCTTACCCCTGTAATCCCAGCACTTTGGGAGGCCGAGGCAGGTCACTTCAGGCCAGAAGTTCAAGACCAACCTGGCCAACATAGTGAAACCCCATCTCTACTAAAAATACAAAAAAACAAAAACAAAATTAACTGGGCATGGTGGTAGGCGCCTGTAATACCAGCTACTCGGAAGGCTGAAGCAAGAGAACCACTTGAACGCAGGAGGCGGTGGTGGCAGTGAGCCAAGATCACACCACTGCACTCCAGCCTGGGGGACAGAGTGAGACTCCATTTCAAAACAAACAAAAATTAAATAAATAAATAATAAAACACCTTCAGATATCAACTCAGTCCCCACAAGAACTTTGTAGATGAGTAAACTGAGGCACAGGGGATTATACTATGCCCCACCCCGCCCCATGGTTACGCCACTGGTAAGTGGCAGAGCTGGAATCTACACTAAGTTTGTCTGATTGCATAATCTTTATTCTTAACCAACAAGCCCTTTGGTGTTTGTATGTTTTGGGGTAGAGTTATGTGTGCACTTGCAGGTCAGTGCATGAAAACTTCGGTTTGTCTACGGGACATGTGTGTGGTGTGTGTGTGTGTGTGTGTGTGTGTGTGTGTGTGTGTGTTATGGGGAGGAGGGACATTCTCCAGAGCCAATGTCTTGGTACAACTCAAGACTGGCATCTGTCTTTCCTTGACAGCAGAGCTAACCTGATGTCCTTTGGGAAAGAGTGTAACAGAGATGAATGAGACAAGTTCTTTATGGTTAAAGTCACAGGCTTTGCCTGCAGCCTAAAATGGAACAGTTTAAACATCAAAATGCAGCCGGGCGCGGTGGCTCACGCCTGTAATCAAGCAGTTTGCGCGGCTGGGGTGGGTGGATTGCTTGAGCCCAGGAGTTCAAGACCAGCTTGGGCAACATGACAAAACCTTGTTTCTACAAAGAAAAATACAAAAATTGGCTGGTCACGGTGGCTCATGCCTGTAATCCCAGCACTTTGGGAGGCTGAGGTGGGTGGATCACCAGGTCAGGAGATTGAGACCATCCTGGCCAACATGGTGAAACCCCGTCTCTACTAAAAATACAAAATTTAGCTGGGCGTGGCAGTACACGCCTGTAGTCCCAGCTACTCGGGAGGCTGAGGCAGGAGAATCACTTGAACCTGGGAGGCAGAGGTTGCAGTGAGTCAAGATCGTGCCACTGTACTCCAGCCTAGTGACAGAGTGAGACTCAGTCTCAAAAAAAGAAAAGAAAAGAAAAGAAAAGAAAAGAAAAATACAAAAATTATCCTGGTGTGATGGCATGTACCTCTAGTCCCAGCTACTTGGGAGGCTTGGGTGGGAGAACTGCTTGAGTCCAGGAGGTGAAGGTTGCAGTGAGCCAAGATCAGGCCCCGGCACTCCAGCCTGGGTAACAAGCAAGATTCCGTCTCAATCAAAAAAAAAAAAAAAGGACAAGATCAGCAGTCAGGTTCAAATCCTGGCCCTGCCACTTGTTAGCGGGTGATCTTGGGGAAGGGACGTCCCCTCTGCGAGCCTGGAGTCAGGAGTGTTAGGAGGGGGAGGGGAGCCCCTTGCCCAGATACCTGCAGCCTTCACTCACTTCCTGTACTCCTGGCACACAAGATAGAGAATGTGCAGGCCAATGCTGTTGAGGGCGTAGGCGTTGACTGTGGGCCGCAGGAAGGACAGGAGGGTGCTGACCACGGTGGTGATGAAGACCAGGCAGATGAACTGGGACCTGGGGAGGAAGGGCCTCAGCTGCAGGAGGGAAGGGAGGTCCTGGGGTTGTAGGCAGGGCCACCTGGAGATCTCCTGGCCCAGGTGGGTGAAGAAAGGAAAGGATTCTACGGAGCCCAACTAGGCTCAGAAAAGGGTCCTAGCCAGGCCAGGTGCGGTGGTGGCTCATGTCTGTAATCTCAGCACTCTGGAAGGCTGAGTCAGGCGGATCACGTGAGGCCAAGAGTTCAAGACTAGCCTGGCCAACTCATTTGCCTGGCCAACAGCCTGGCAAAAATAGAAACCCTATTTTTCTTTTCCTTTTTCTTTTTTCTTTTTTTTTTTTTTTTTGAGACAGAGTCTTGCTCCGTCACCCAGGCTGGAGTGCAGTGGCATGATCTCAGCTCACTGCAACCTCTGCTTCCCGGGTTTAAGCAATTCTCTGCCTCAGCCTCCTGAGTAGCTGGGATTACAGGCAACCGCCATCACACTTGGCTAATTTTTGTATTTTTAATAGAGACAGTGTTTCACCATCTTGACTAGGCTGGTCCTGAACTCCTGACCTTGTGATCCACCCACCTTGGCCTCCCAAAGTGCTGGGTTTACAGGTATGAGCCACCTCGCCTGCTGGTGAAACCTCATTTTTATTAAAAATACAAAATTGAGCCAGGCGTGGCGGCGAATGCCTATAATCCCAGCTACTCGGTAGGCTGAGGCATGAGAATCACTTGAACCCAGGAGGTGGAAGTTTCAGTGGGCCAAGATCATGCCACAGTACTCCAGCCTGGGCAACAGAGTGAGACTCTGTTTTAAAAACACAAAAAAGAAAAGGGTCCTAGCCAGGCACATGCCTGTAATCCCAGCACTTGGGGAGGCTGAGGCGGGAGGATCACTTGTGCTCAGGCGTTCAAGACCAGCCTGGGCAGCATGGCAAAACCCCGTCTCTACCAAAAATACAAAAAATTAGCCGGGTGTGGTGGCATGTGCCTGTAATCTCAGCTACTAAGGAGGCTGAGGCAGGGGGAATTTGAGGTTGCCGTGGGCCAAGATTGCGCCACTGCACTCCAGCCTGGGGGACAGAGCGAGACCTCGTCTCAAAAAAAGAAAAAAAAAAGAAAGAAAGAAAGAAAAGAAGAAAAGGATACTGAGGTTCCCAGGTGGACTCAGCAGAAGGTCTCAGGGAGCCCAGGTGAGCCCAGGCAGGGTCTAAAGAGGGGACCCAGGGAGGATTGAGTAGGATGGAGAGAGGGTCCCAGCAGGACTGGGGAGAGTGTGATGGTTTCCAGGGCCCAAATGAGGTCAGGCAAGGAATACAGGGGAGCCCAGCTGGTCTGAGAGGAGGATCCCTGGGTCTAGGTGAATTGAAGAGGTGTTCGGCAGTGGCTCTCCAGGACCCAGGAGGGAGTAAGGAAAGATTACAGGGGTCCCAGAGGATGATCGGGTGGGCTAGGGGGTCCTGGAGGGCTCAAGCGGGTTAAGGCCAGTTAGAAGAGAATTTCACATGCTGGTAATCCCAGCACTTTGGGAGGCCAAGGCAGGTGGATCACTTGAGATCAGAAGTTCAAGACCAGCCTGGCCAACATGGTGACACTGCACTAAAAATACAAAAATTAGTCAGGTGTGGTGGTGTATGCCTATAATCCCAGCTACTCAGGAGGTAGAGGCAGGAGAATCACTTGAATCCTGAAGGCAGAGGCTGCAGTGAGCTGAGATCACACCACTGCACTCCAGCCTGGGTGACAGAGCAAGATTCTGTCTCAAAAAAAAAAAAAAAAAAAAAGAAGAAGAAGAAGAAGAGACTTTCACAGGGGTCAAGAATGGGAGTGGGGATCAGTTAGATCATGAGAGGGGCTCAGGGAGTCTAAGAGGTTCAGACGAAAGCTTCCAGGGACCCCAGGTGAGAGGCTCAGGAAGAGTCCCTTGGGCCCAGGTAAGCATAGACATGAGTTCCTGGAACTCCTGGTGGGTCCAACAGTCTGGAGAACGTCCCAGGTTGTCTAGGTGGGATCAGAGGTTGGATTCCAAGAAACCAGTGAGCTCAGGTGAGGGCTCTCCAGAAGCCCACATGAGTCCAGCAGGGTCAGGAGATAACTGGAAGTGGTCAGGGAAGGAATTCCAAGGTCCCCAAAAGGGCTCAGGGGACGGGACCCAGGGGACTCAGGTGAGCTCAGGCAGAGTCAACGGAAGACTCAGACCCCACCCTGTCCAGACGGCCAGGCCCTGACTCACCTGTTGCCCCCCAGGAAGGAGGGGAAGTAGCAGCGGGGCATCCATATGCCATAGGCAGTGCCCAGGAACCACAGGATGGCGATCTCATCCAGCAGCTGGCCCATGAAGCTGAGTGTCATGTGGAAGTACATGGAACACAGGCCTGCAGCGGCAAGGGCAGGCGGTCAGTAGAGGCCGCCACCTCCTGCACCCCCATTGCCTCCCTACTGTCACAGACCTGAACCACACCTCCCTACCTATGACCATGAACAGGACCCAGACAATGTAGATGCAGCGGGAGCGCCTCTGGGCGTAGGGGTGCATCAGGAACATCATCAGTGGCCCGAAGATGAAGAAGGGGATATTGGTAAACTGGAACAGAGAAAGCCATAGGGAGGAGCTTGTCAGATAGCAGAGGCAGAGGAGGCTGTCCCTCTGTCCAGACCCTCAGTCACCAGTCAGTCCGTTACTTGCTGCATTTCAAGCAATTCACCAACCCAGGATGTGTCAATCACTCACCTGTCAACCTTTCAGCCAATCTTTTTTTTTTTAAGATATGGAGTCTCACTCTGTCACCCAGGCTGGAGTGCAGTGGCACCATTTCAGCTCACTGCAACCTCCACCTCCCAGGTTGAAGCAATTCTCCTGCCTCAGCCCCCTAAGTAGCTGGGATTACAGACGCCCACCACCACACCCGGCTGATTTTTTATATTTTTGGTAGAGACAGGGTTTCACCATGTTGGCCATGGCTGGTCTTGAACTCCTGACCTCAGGTGATCCGTCTGCCTTGGCCTCCCAACATGCTGGGATTATAGGCATGGGCCACTGTGCCTGGTCACTTCAGCTGATTTTGACCATCAGCGGAAATTGATCTATGGTCAGCCATAGATCGATTCCTTAATCTCTTATTGGTTCATTCATTCATTCAATGAGTGTGGCAAAGACTAGCCACTAAACTTCCATATATATTCTCCTTCTTCTCTTTTATTTCTTATATTTATTTATTTTAGAGGCAGCATCTTGCTCTGCTGCCAGGCTGGAACGCAGTGGTGTGATCAAAGCTCATTGCAGCCTCAAATAGCTAAGCTCAGAGGATCCTTCTGCCTCAGCCTGCTGAGTAGCTGGCACTACAGATACCCACCACCCCACCTGGCTAATTTTTTTTTTATTTTTTATAGAGAAAGGGTCTCACTATGTTGCCCAGGCTGGTCTCAAACTCCTGGTCTCAAGCAATCCTCCCACCATGGCCTCCCAAAGTGTTGAGATTACAGGTATGAACCACTGTGCCCAGCCCTTTTTCCTGTAGAAATACTATCTCCCAAGTTTGAGCTGGGCACACAGCTTACCCAAGGAAAGACTACATTTCCCAGCCTTCATTGCAACCCACTGTGGCCTTGTGACCTGCTCTGGCCAATGAGATAAGGATGTAAATGACATCTACTACTTCCAGGTCAGTCCTTTCAGAAACCACTGAAGGAAAGCTTGCTCCCTTTCCTCTTCCTGTGGGCTGAAATGTGGACGTGGAAGTCATGAGTTGACCTTGCCCTTGCAAACAAGGAAAGATGATACAGTACCCTTTTGACAAACAGCATGAAGTAGAAACGATACTGTGTGACTTCTGAGGTTAGGTCATAAAAGGAACTGTGGCTTTCCCCTTTCTCTGTCTGATAGCAGGAGACATTGGGCCCCTAGGCCACCACCCAAGAAGACTGACTACACTTGAAGCCACCATGTTGAAGAAACCATGTGTAGAGACCACATTGAGATAGAGAGAGATGCCAGAGGAGCTCCAGCAGTTGGATTCCTCCCCATACAGTCACCAGACACATGAGTGAATGAAACTTCAGGTGATGACTGGGCATGGTGGCTCATGCCTATAATCCCAGCACTTTGGGGGCCAAAGCAGGTGGACCACCTGAGGTCAGGAGACCAGCCCAACCAACACAGTGAAACTCCATCTCTACTAAAAATACAAAAATTGGCCGGGTGCAGTGGATCAGGCCTGTAATCCTAGCACTTTGGGAGGCTGAGGTGGGTGGTTGACTGAGCTCAGGAGTTCCAGACCAGCCTGGCCAACATGGTGAAATCTCAATCTCTATTTGTAGTAGAGATGGAGTTTCACCATGTTGGCCAGGCTGGTCTCGAACTCCTGACCTCAGGTAAGCTGCCCACCTCGGCCCCCCAAAGTGCTGGGATTACAGATGTGAGCCACCACATCCAGCTTAATTCTTAATCACCCAGTAGTTAAGTGGTCTCACAGCACTGTAGTTAAGGGGGAGAATCTAGGACCAGGCTCTTTGAGAAGCTGCAACTTTTGTGCAATTGTAATTTACACACTATGAAGCCCTGAGAAAGAAACATACCTTCTCTGAGCCTTTATTTCTCCATCTGTAAAATGGGGAGATAATTGTACCTACTTCACAGAATTTTATGAGGATTACAGTCAGTGCTAATTATTCAATGAAATGAATAAATACCTAATAAAATTAATGAATGTCACTTTCATGTCTCTGGGTGCTGTATTATAATAGTAATAGCCACAATGTATTCAGTGCTTACGGTGTGCCAAGAGCTGTGCGTTCTTTTTTAACATCACCATTTTTAAAATTGAGACATAAATCACATACCATAAAATTCGCTCTTTTAAACTACGCAATTCAGTGGATTTTAGTATATTCATAAGGTGTGCAACCATCTAATTCTAGAACATTTTCTTTTTCTCTTTCCTTTTTTTTTTTTGAGACCGAGTCTCACTCTGTCACCCAGGTTGGAGTGCAGTGGCTCTATCTCGGCTCACTACAACCTCCGCCTCCCGGGTTCAAACAATTCTCTTGCCTCAGCCTCCTGAGTAGCTGGGATTACAGATGTGTACCACCATGCCTGGCTAATTTTTGCATTTTCAGTAGAGACGGGGTTTCCCCATGTTGGCCAGACTGTCTTGAACTCCTGACTTCAGGTGATCCACCCACCTCAGCTTCCCAAAGTGCTGGGATTACAGGTGTGAGGCACTTTGCCCAGCTCAGAACATTTTCATTATCTCAAAAAGAAGCACCGTCCTCATTGGCTATCATACCCCAATCCTTCATCTTCCCCCAGACCCTGGTGACCACGAATCTGCTTTCTGTCTTTACGAACATGCCTGTTCTGGACACTTTCTATAAAAAGTATCCTATAATATGTGGTCTTTTGTGATTCACTGAGCATCAAGTTTTCAAGGTTCATCCATGTTGTAGCTTGTGTTTGAATTTCCCCCCTTTTCATGTCTGAATATTTCATTGGGTACATGGGCCACCATGGGCTTGCTCATGCATCTGTTGATGGACAGCTGGGTTGTTCAGTGTCTGCCTTATCTCCTTCACAGTCCTGTGCGTTCATATTCTGCAGTTGCCCCCGGTTTGGACAGATGCTCAGTAGATACTTGCTGAATAAAAGGACAAATGGATGATGGGTGTCGTGGCTCATGCCTGTAATCCCAGGGATGTGGGAGACCAAGGTGGGAGGATCGCTTGAACCCAGGAGTTCAAGATCAGCCTAGGCAACATAGCAAGACCCCATCCCTAAAATAAAAAAAAAAAATTAGCTGGGTGTGGTGGTGCACATCTGTAGTCCCAGCTACTTGAGAGGCTAAGGTGGGAAGATTGCTTGAGCCTGGGAGGTTGAGGTAGCAGTGAGCTATGATCATGCCACTGCACTTAAGCCTAGGTGACATAGTGAGACCTTATCTTTTAAAAAATACATTTAAAATTTTGTATTTTATTTTTTGAAACAGAGTCCCACTTTGTGACCCAGACTGGAGTGCAGTGGCATGATCTCGGCTCACTGCAGCCTCCGCCTCCCAGGTTCAAGTGATTCTCCTGCCTCAGCCACCTGAGTAGCTGGGATTATAAGCGCACACCACCATGGCGCCTAATATGTTTGTATTTTTAGTAGAGATGGGGTTTTGCCATGTTGGCAAGACTGGTCTTGAACTCCTGGCCTCAAATGATTCACCTGCCTCAGCCTCCCAAAGCGTTAGAATTAACAGGCGTGAGCCACCACATCCAGCCCAAATACATTTTTTTTAAAAGAATATGAATGCATCAATGTTTCTTCCTTAGCACATCCTACTGCGTGGCATCTTGTAGCCTTCACTTCAGCTGATTTTCTGTTTCTCCATCCCCAGAACATTAGCCCCACCTGGGCAGGGAGATTTGTGTGCTTGCATCACTGCTATATCCTCAGAGCCTAGAACACAGTCTCATGCTCCCTCAATTCTTGTTGAATGAAGAAGAAATTGTTGTCCCATCAACTCAAACCCCTCCATCAGCCCCAGGAGGCCTGCAGGGAATGGATCACCAACACGTGTTTTCTTCAAAGGAGAAAGGAGTTCCAGAGGAACCTATCTTGCCTGGGGGTGTCATGGGCTAGATCACTGGTTTCATGCATGTAATTATCCAACTTCTGGCGTCTGCCCTCTCTGAGACAACAGGATTTATATACAAAGTCATCTCTAAGTCATCTGTAATTGCAATAAAAATGAATAAATAAAATAGAAACTGTGACATCGTTACCGGGCGCGGTGGCTCACGCCTGTCATCCCAGCACTTTGAGACCAAGGCGGGTGGATCATGAGATCAAGAGATCCAGACCATCCTGGCCAACATAGTAAAACCCCATCTCTACTAAAAATACAAAAATTAGCCAGGCGTGGTGGCACGCGCCTATAATCCCAGCTACTCAGGAGGCTGAGGCAGGAGAATCACTTGAGCCCGGGAGATGGAGGTTGCAGTGAGCTGAGATCACACCACTGCACTCTAGCCTGGATGACAGAGTGAGACTCCATCTCAAAAAAAAAAAAAAAAAAAGAGAGAGAGAGAGAAAGAAATTGTAACATTGTCACCTATGTGCACGGGGCTGAATACATTCTAGTGAAATACTATGCACCTATTTAAAAAGATGCTTTTGTTCTAAAGATGTAAATGAAAGACAAAATACGTAGCAGAAATGTGTAGCAGCTCCTGTTTGACTTCCAAGACTTGAGCACATCTTTTTCTTCTTTTCTCCTCTCCTTCTCTGAACTCCTACCCCACTTGGAAAACTCCTATTCATCTTTCAAAACTCAACCCTGGCTGCCTTTTTCCATGAAGTCTCCCAACACGTGGGTTGAGTCCTTCGGTGTTTTCTTCTACCATAGACCCAACCAAGAGGGTCTGGGCTCTGTGTCCTCAAACCCAGACTCAGCTCCTTGCAAACAGAGCAGCAAGAAGGCAAAAAAACTCAGCCGGGCGCGGTGGCTCAAGCCTGTAATCGCAGCACTTTGGGAGGCCGAGGTGGGTGGATCACAAGGTCAAGAGATCGAGACCATCCTGGCCAACATGGTAAAACCTCATCTCTACTAAATATACAAAACTTAGCTGGGCATTGTGGCGGGCACCAGTAATCCCAGCTACTTGGGAGGCTGAGGCAGGAGAATCACTTGAACCCAGGAGGCAGAGGTTGCCGTGAGCCGAGATCACGCCACTGCACTCCAGTCTGGGCGACAAAGCAAGACTCTGTCTCAAAAAAACAAACTAACAGAAATACAAAATTAGCCAGGCATGGTGGCACATGCCTGTAATCCCAGCTACTGGGGAGGCTGAGGCAGGAAAATTGCTTGAACCCGGTAGGCAGAGGTTGCGGTGAGCTGAGATCACGCCGTTGCACTCCAACCTGGGCAACAAGAGCAAAACTCCATCTCAAAAAAAAAAAAAAAAAAAAAAAAGGAGAGACTCTCTTAAGTTGTCATTGACCCAGAAGAAGGCTGTACCTGGAGGCCATTGGACCAATGCAAGCAGGAGCAAACTGAGGGAGCCCACACCTGGACCTCCTCCGCTTCCCTATTCGAGCCACCCCTCCTACACCGCTAACCTCTGTTCCAGTTGGATGATCATTCCTTGCTCTCTGCCCATCTTCCAAATGCTACCAGGTGCCCCAGCCGACCCCACATCATGATCCTCCTCTGTTCAAAAGTTACCTATGAGGTGGGGTGCAGTGGCTCACGGCTGTCATCCCAGCACTTTGGGAGGCTGAGGCCGGTGGATCACTTGGTCAAGAGATTGAGACCATCCTGGTCAACATGGTGAAACCCCATCTCTACTAAAAATACAAAAATTAGCTGGGCGTGGTGGTGGGTGCCTGTAGTCCCAGATACTCGGGAGGCTGAAGCAGGAGAATCACTTGAACCCGGGAGGTTGCAGTGAGCTGAGGTCACGTCACTGCACTCCAGCCTGGCAACGGAGTGAGACTCTGTCTCCCAAAAAAAAAAAAAAAGCAACCCATGGCTCCCCGGGACTCTCAGAGCACACAGTCCTCAGCCTGACATTCCCCATTTGGCCCCTGGAAACCTCTCCGGTCCTTTCACCCTCAGTCTCTCCCCGACCAACAGCCTGGGCTCCCCTTCAGGCCGCTCACTACTTCCAGGCTGTGCTGTTCCACCTCAAGACCTTGGCCGGGCACAGCGGCTCACTCCTGACATCCCAGCACGTTGGGAGGCTGAGGTGGGTGGATCACTTGAGGTCAGGAGTTTGAGACCAGCGTGGTCAACATGGTGAAACCCCATCTCTATTAAAAATAGAAAAAAAATTAGCTGGGCATGGTGGCTCACGCCTGACATCCCAGCACTTTGGGAGGTCAAGGCAGGTGGATCATAAGGTCAAGAGATAGAGACCTTCCTGGCCAACACAGTGAAACCCTGTCTCTACTAAAAATATAAAAGTTAGCTGGGCATGGTGGCACACACCTGTAGTCCCAGCTTTTGAGGAGGCTGAGGCAGGAGAATTGCCTGAACCTGGGAGGTTGAAATTGCAGTGAGCCGAGATTGTTCTACTGCACTCCAGCCTAGCCACGGAAAGACTCCATCTCAAAAAAAAAAAAAGAAAAGAAAAGAAAAGAAATAAAAAATTAGCCAGCCGTGGTGGTGGGTGCTGTAATCCCAGCTACTGGGGAGGGGCTGAGGCAGGAGAATTGCTTGAACCTGAAAGACAGACGTTGCAGTGAGCCAAGATTGTGCCACTGCACTGCAGCCTGAGCGACGAAGCTAGATTCTGCCTCAAAACAACAACAGCAACAACGACAAAAAAGACCTTTACGTACGCTATTCCCTTTGCCTCCAAAGCCTTGAGCTGGGTGGCTCATGCCTGTAATCCCAGCTACTGCAGGGTCTGAGGCAGGAGGATCGCTGGAGCCCAGGGTTTCAAGGCTGCAGTGAGCTATAATCACACCAAGGTACTCCAGCCTCAGCAACAGAGCAAGACCCTGTCACTAAAACGAACAAACAAAATCCAGAGCCTTAGAGGACCTCTATTCATTCTTTTAAGACTTGGTTTCCATGGTATTGTTTTGTTGTTGTTGTTATTGAGTTTGGTTTTTGTTTTGTTTTGAGGCAGGGTCTGGTTCTGTCACTCAGGCTGGAGTGCAGTGGTGCGATCACAGCTCAGTGCAGCCTTGAAGTCCTGGGCTCAGGCAATCCTTCTGCCTCAGCCTCTGGAGTAGCTGGGACCACAGGTGTTCACCCCCATGCTCACCTATTTTTTTTTTTAATTTTTTGTAGAGACAGGGTCTCACTATATTGTCCAGGCTGGTCTGAAACTCCTGAGCTCAAGTGATCCTCCTGCCTCGGCCTCCCAAAGTGCTGGGATTACAGGTGCAAGCCACCACACTTGGCCCCCAGAGTACTGTTGATGTTCTTTCCACGTTCAGCAAGCAGAGGCCTTATGCCCCATCCCTCTGACACCCCACTTCTGGTACCTCCTTCCTTTCTCTGCCTCAAGCTAACCACGGGGCTGAAGAAATCTGTTTCTCATTCTGAATCTCTTACAACCTGGGGGCACTGGGCCTCTCTGGAATCCCAGGATCATCCAGCAAAAGTTGTGTTATAGCATTTTGGTTGAATAAACGAACGAGTCCATCAATGAACACAGGATACATTTCCAACATTCTAACCAAGCATGCAAACCATTATTGTCTTCGTCTCTCCCCACATTTTAGCCGCAGGAACATACTTTCTGCTTTCTCAATCTGACCAGCTCCTCTTTGACTTCCAGAACTGAGCGCATCTTTTCCCCTATTCTGCTCTCCTTCCCCAAACTTATACCCCACTTGGCAAACTCCTATTCATCTTTCAAAACCCAACGCCTACATGTTGAGTCTTTGGGTGTTTTCTGCTTCTGTAACCCTGACCATGAGTGACTGGACTCTGCATCCTTACAAACAGAGCAGCAAGAATGCAGGCCAGGTGTGGTGGCTCACACCTATAATCCTAGCACTTTGGGAGGCTGAGGCAGGCAGATCACCTGAGGTCAGCAATTTGAGAGCAACCTGGGCAACATGATGAAACCCTGTCTCTGCCAAAAATAGAAAAAATAGCCGGGCGTGATGGTGCATGCCTGTAATCTCAGCTACTCGGGAGGCTGAGGCAGGACAATCTCTTGAACCTGGTAGGTGGAGGTTGCAGTGAGCCGAGATTGAGCCACTGCATTCCGGCCTGGGCGACAAGAAAGATTCTTTTTCAGAGAAGTTTTTTCCAACTGTGAGTCGTGACTCATAAGTAGATAATGATGAGATCAATGAGAATAGGTTTAAAAATTTTTTCTGCTACGTATTTTCTTTTGTTTACAGTCCTAGATCAACAGCCTCTTTAACTATTTTGCCAGCATATATTTCACTTTTTATTTACTTTTTTTTTAGACGGAGTCTCCTTCTGTCACACAGGCTGGAGTACAATGGCACGATCTCGGCCCACTGCAACCTCCACCTCCCGGGTTCAAGTGATTCTCCTGTCTCAGTCTCTCGAGTAGATGGGAATACAGGTGCCTGCCACTACGCCCAGCTAATTTTTATATTTTTAGTAGAGACAGAGTTTCACTATGTTAATCAGGCTAGTCTCAAACTCCTGACCTCAGGTGATCCACCTGCCTCAGCCTCCCAAAGTGCTGGGATTACAGGCATGAACTACCACGCCCAGACTCTATTTCACTTTTAATCATGCTAATTCACCAGCATATATCCAGCCCTACACACATGGGTGAGAATATTATAGTTTCCACTTCATTTATTACAATTACAAATTACTCAGGGACGACTTTATGTATAAACCTTGTGGTCTATGGAAATTATCTCTGATTTTTAAAAAAAATGCTGGCTGGTTGCAGAGGCTCACGCCTGTAATCAGAGCACTTTGAGGGGCCGAGGCAGGTGGATCACTTGAGGTCAGGAGTCCAAGACCAGGCTGGCCAGCACGGTGAAATCCCATCTCTACTAGAAATACAACAAATTAGCTGGGCATGGTGGCAGACGCCTGTAATCTCAGCTACTCCGGAGGCTGAGGCAGGAGAATTGCTTGAACCCATGAGGTGGAGGTTGCAGTGAGCCGAGATTGTGCCACTGCACTCCAGCCTGGGTGACAGAGCAAGACTTTGTCTCAAAAAAAAAAAAAGAACACAAGAAATAAACCCTTTTTACCTGTGGGTGAAGTTCATCCCACTGTCTTCTATCATGTGTCCCACAAGCTAAGAATCATGTTTACATTTTCAAATGATTGAAAAATTAAGGCCGGGCGCGGTGGCTCATGCCTGTAATCCCAGCACTTTGGGAGGCCAAGGCGGGCGGATCAGGAGGTCAAGAGATCAAGACCATCCTGGCCAACATGGTGAAACCCTGTCTCTACTAAAAATACAAAAATTAGCTGGGCGTGGTGGTGCGCGCCTGTAGTCCCAGCTACTCGGGAGGCTGAGGCAGGAGAATTGCTAGAACCCAGGAGGTGGAGGTTGCAGTGAGCTGAGATCCCGCCACTGCATTCTAGCCTGGCTCCTGGTGACAGAACGAGACTCTGTCTCAAAAGAAAAAAAAGAAAATAAAAATTAAAATGACATTATTTTGTGACCTATGAAAGTTACATGAAAGTTACATTTCAGTGTCAATCAAAAAAATTTTATTGGTTGTCTGGGCTTGGTGGCTACGCCTGTAATCCCAGCACTTTGAGAGGCCGAGGCAGGCGGATCACAAGGTCAAAAGATTGAGACCATCCTGGCCAACATGGTGAAACCCCGTCTCTACTAAAAATACAAAACTTAGCTGGGCGTGGTGGTGCCTACCTGTAGTCCCAGCTACTAGGGAGGCTGAGGCAGGAGAATCACTGAACCTGGGAGGTGGAGGTTGCAGTGAGCTGAGATCGTACCACTGCACTCCAGCCTGGTGACAGAGCAAGACTGCTTCTCAAATTGATTGGCATACAGCCACACTCCTTTATTTCTCTATTATCTGTAGCTGCTTTCCAGCTACAGTGGCATAGTCACATAGTTGAGACAGAGTCTGGATGGCCCATAAAGCCAAAACTATTTACTAGCTAGCCTGGTACAGAAAAGGTTGGCACTGCGTGCAATGGCTCATGTCTGTAATCCTATCACTTTGGGAAGTGAAGGGACAAGGATTACTTGAGCCCAGCCTGGGCAGAACAGCAAGACCCCATCTCTATACAAAACAATTTTTTAAAGACAGGATCTCACTCTGTTGCACAGACTGGAGTGCAGTGGCACCGTCTCCACTCACTGCAACCTCCACCTCCTGGGTTCAAACAATTCTCCTGCCTCAGCCTCCTGAGTAGCTGGGACTACAGGTGCGTGTCACCATGCCTGGCTAATTGTTTTTTTTTGTTGTTGTTGTTGTTTTGTAATTTTGATAGAGATGGGATTTCACCATGTTTCCCAGGCTGGTCTTGAACTCCTGAGCTCAAGTGATCGACCCACCTCGGCCTCCCAAAGTGCTGGGATTACAGGTGTGAGCCACTGTACCCAGCATCCATCTGTATAAAAAATTTAAAAATTAACTTTGATGGTATGCACCTGCGGTCCCAGCTACTTTGAAGGCTGAGGCAGGAGGACCACTTAAGCCCAGAAGGTCAAGACTGCAGTGAGCTATGGTGGCACCAATGCACACCAGGCTGGGCAACAGAGTAAGACTGTGCCTCTAAAAAAAAAAAAAACACACAAAAACAAGGGCCAGGCATGGTGGCTCACACCTGTAATTCCAACACTTTGGGAGGCTGAGGCAGGTGGATCATAAGGTCAGGAATTCGAGACCAGCCTGGCCAATATGGTGAAACCCTGTCTGTACTAAAAATACAAAAATTAGCTGGGTGTGGTAGTGTGTGCCTGTTATCCCAGCTACTCAGGAGGCTGAGGCAGGACCATTACCTGAACCCGGGAGGCGGAAGTTGCAGTGAGATTGTGCCACTGCACTCCAGCCCATGCAATAGAGTGAGACTCTGTCTCAAACAAAACAAAACAAAACAAAACAAAACAACACAAAAACGAAAGAAAAAATTAGTCACCCACCCCACCCTTTTGAAGTGTATGATTTATTAGCTTTGGGATACTCAGAAGTGTTTTGGAGGAGAAAGTCTTGGGGAAGCCCTTTCTCACATAACTCTCATTCTACTCCTCACCCCCTGACCTGTTTAGAGATTTTTTGATAGGCTAGAATAGAATGTTTCCAAGTGTGTTTGCAGCAGGGAAAGGTAAGTCTCATTTTGGCCAACTTTTGTTTCCGTATGATACACATCTGGAAAGGCAGGTACAGGGTGATCATGATGTAAAATCTCTTTCCTAACAGATGCTGTGATCAGAGGACTATGAGACCTGCAGCTTTACCAGGTAGCTACAGGTGGCTCAATTTATTGTATTTGGGGACAAGCTACAGGAGAATCCAGTGGAGGACAATTTTACATGAGATAAGAACAAACGGCTGCACTCGGGCTCAGCGCACACCTGAATCAGCTTTTTCTAGGTGCCTTTTATTTTTTAGATACGGGATCTCACTCTGTTGCCCAGGCTGGATGAGTCTAGTGGTGCAGTAACAGATGACTGCAGCTTCAAACTCCTGGACTCAAGCAATCCTCCTGCCTCAGCCTACCAGCTAGTTTTTACTTTTATTTTATTTTTCGAGACAGAGTCTCACTCTGTCACCCACGCTGGAGTGCAGTGGCGTGACCTCGGCTCACTGCAAACTCCACCTCCCAGATTCAAGTGATTCTCATGCCTCAGACTCCCAAGTAGCAGGGATGATAGGCATGCGCCACCACACCCAGCTAATTTTTGTATTTTTAGTGCAGATGGGGTTTCACCATGTTGACCAGGCTGGTCTCGAACTCCTAACCTCAAGTGATCTACCTGCCTCAGTCTCCCAAAGTGCTGGGATTACAGGCATAAGACAGCAGTGCCCAGCCCACAGCTAGTTTTTAAATTTTGTGTAGAGACTGGGTCTTGCTATGTTGCCCAGGCTGGTCTTAAACTCCTGGCCTCAAGTGATCCTCCTGTCTTGACCTTCCAAAGTGCTAGGATTAAAGCAGGGCACCACCACACACAGCCTTTCAATGTGTTCCGCAGGGGCTCTCACCTGGGGGTGGGAAGGAACCAGAACACTGGACCACAGGAGCTGCTGGGGATTCCAGAGAGAAGGGCTCCAGAACCCCTACCCATCATCTCAGCCTCTGAGGATCAATCATTCAGCTCCCTCCCATTTTAGAGGTGGAACTACTGAGGACAGAAACCTTATCTCTGGCCAAGGAAGAGCAAGAATCAGTGAGACCATGAGGATCCCGGAGTCTCCTAATCTCATCTCCCAGCTATGGGAAGCCCCAGGGTCAAAGGTAACAGGGTCAGGGCAACCTGAGCATCCTGGAACTGAGCCTCCAACCCTCCTCCCAAAAAAGTCTCCTGGACTCACCCCAAGTTAAATCCTGAATCTAACAACCAGGGTGACCCTGGGCACAGCCTTCAAACTGCTTGAACAGCTGTTTCATCACCTGAAAAATGGGACGAAGTCAAATCATATAGATTGCATCTAACTCCCAAAGTCAGTGTGCAGATTAAAGATGTTTCATGAAAATGTCTAGGATACCTAGTACACAGCAAGCACTGTTTTGCTCACCCGGCAGGGGCTATGTGCAGGGCATATAATTAAGCAGTACACCTGGATGCCATCATCCCCAGGGCTCCATGCAAGCACCACTGTGTTCCCAGCACCCAGTATGGGCATGGCCAACTGCACCAATCTTTAGCTTTCAAGCTTCGGTTAAATGCCATTATCATTTATGCATCCACTTTTTTTTTTTTTTTGAGACAGGGTCTCCCTCTGTCACCCAGGCTGGAGCGCAGTAGTGCGACCTTGGCTCACTGCAGCCTCCACTTCTTGAGCTCAAGCAATCCTCCCACCTCAGCCTCCCAAGTAGCTGGAACTACAAGAACGCACTACCTTGCCCAGCTAATTTTTAAAAAACTTTTTGTAAGGCAGGGCACAGTGGCTCATGCCTGTAATCCCAGCACTCTGGGAGGCCAAGGCGGGCGGATCACAAGGTCAGGAGTTCGAGACCAGCCTGACCAATGTGGTGAAACCCCATCTCTACTAAAAATACAAAAATTAGCTGGGCATGGTGGTGCATACCGGTAATCCCAGCTACTCAGAAGGCTGAGGCAGGAGAATCACTTGAACCTGGGAGGTGGAGGTTGCAGTGAGCCAAGATCACACCATTGCACTCCAGCCTGGGTGACAGAGTGAGATTCCATTTCAAAAACACACAAAAACAAAAACTTTTTGTAGAGAAAGGGTCTTGTTATGTTGCCCGGACTGGTCTAGAACTCCTGGGCTCAAGTGATCCTCCTGCCTCTGCCTTCCAAAATGCTGGGGTTACAGGCATGAGATGTGGAGCTAGGTACATCCATGATTTTTTAGCACTTTCCATGTGGTGTTTTTGTTTGTTTGTTTTTGAGATGGAGTCTTGCTCTGTCACCCAGGCTGGAGGGCAGTGTCATGATCTCAGCTCACTGCAGCCTCCACCTCCCAGGTTCAAGTGATTCTCCTGCCTCAGCCTCCTGAGTAGCTGGGACTACAGATGCATGCCACCACGCCCAGCTAATTTTTGTATTTTTAGGAGAGACGGGGCTTCACCATGTTGGCCAGGATGGTCTTGATCTCTTGACCTTGTGATCCACCTGACTCAGCCTCTCAAAGTGCTGGGATTACAGGCGTGAGCACCCGCACCTGGCCCCATGTGGTGTTTTAACAGGAAAAAGAAAACCATCCAGGAATGCCTGGAACCAAGGGGTTTCCCAAGAGGCGGGACTTTTGTTTTTCTTTTTGAGACAGTCTCAATCTTTCGCCCAGGCTGGAGTGCAGTGGCATGATCTCAGCTCACTACAACCTCCACGTCCTGTGTTCAAACGATTCTCCTGCCTCAGCCTCCTGAGTAGGTTGGACTACAGATGCCCGACACCACACCAGCTAATTTTTTGTATAGCAGAGACAGGCTTTCACCATGTTGCCCAAGGTGACCTCGAACACCTGAGCTCAGGCAATCCGCCCACCTTGGCCTCCCAAAGTGCTAGAATCACACACATGAGCCGCCGCACCCGGCCAAGAGGTGAACTTTGTTTTGTTTTGTTTTGAGACAGAGTTTCTCTCTTCTTGCCCAGGCTGGAGTGCAGTGGCACGATCTCAGCTCACTGAAACCTTCGCCTCCCAAGTTCAAGCAGTTCTCCTTCCTCAGCTTCCCGAGTAGCTGGGATTAGAGACGCCCACCACCATGCCCGGCTAATTTTTTATTTTTAGTACAGACAGGGTTTCACCACCTTGGTCAGGCTCGTCTTGAACTCCTGACCTCAAGTGATGCACCCGCATTGGCCTCCCAAATTGCTGATTACAAGTGTGAACCACCATGCCCAGCCGGAACTTTTTAAATACAGAAACCAGGATAGTCCCAGGCAAACCGGGACAGGTTGGTCAGAGGGTATAGCTGTGAACAAGACAGATACAGTCACCTCTTCCAGGAAGCCTTTCCTGATTGGCTCACCCCCTCTAGCTCAGAGGCCTCCTCTGCCTCCCCAAACCACAGCTGCCTCTGTGGCCCCCCATGAAAGCACCATCACCCCAGGTTGGAAATGCCTGCAGTTACATCAGCATTAACTTAGGGAAAGCAGAAACTGGTTCTTTTCCTGGCCACCAATGTGTCTCCAAAACCTACCGCAGAGCCTGGCAACCAGTAAAGACAAGTACATGAATGAAAGCTGATACTCTTTGGCTAATCGATGAGAAAACTAGGGTTCAGACAGGTGAACTTCTCCAGCAAGATTCCCCAGTAAGAATCAATGGGGAGGAACCGGGATTCGAACTGGCATCTGGAGAGACACCTCCACCCACCCTCGCGCTCACCGTGTTGTAGAACTCAGCCACCAGCTCTGAGTACTGGAAGTTGGTCTCACACCAGTCCAACTCGGAGCTCTGATAGGCAAAGATGCTGGGCATCTTGTCTCGGTGCCCGCCACCAGCTGGCTGAGCCCGGCAGAGAGAAGAAGGCAAGCTTGGGAGGGCTGGGCCCTGGCGAGGCGGGGGAGAGGACAGGCAGGCTGAGAGGAAAAACCTGCTGAGCCGCTCCTCAGTTGCACCAGGGCAGCCTGGCTGTGCAGTGACAGCAGCCCTGGGGATAAGCTGTGGGGCTGGCATTGTCCAGGCAGGGCAGAGGTGGGCAGGGAAGAGGCCTCCCATCCAGACTCACTAGGAATAAGAATTGGTGGGGGCGGCAGTGGTGGAGGGAACTGTCTTTATCTTTTACGTACTTATTTATGTATTAGAGTCAGGATCGCGCTCTGCTGCTCAGGCTGGAGTGCAGCGGCGTGACCATAGCTCACCACAGCCTCCAACCACTGGGTTCAAGCAACACTCCTGCCTCAGCCTCCCACGTAGCTGGGACCACGGGCACGCACTGCCACTATACCTAATTTTTGTTTTGTTTTGTTTTTGTTTTTTCGTTTTTGAGACAGAGTCTTGCTCTGTCGCCCAGGCTAGAGTGCAGCAGCGCGATCTCGGCTCACTCCAAGCAATCTTGCCTCCCGGGTTCAAGCAATTCTCTGCCTCCGCCTCCCGAGTAGCTGGGATTACAGGCACCCGCCACCACGCCCAGCTAATTTTTGTATTTTTAGTAGATATGGGGTTTCACCATGTTGACCAGGCTGGTCTGGAACTCCTGACCTTAGGAGATCCGCTCACCTAGGCCTCCCAAAGTGCCAGGATTACAGGCATGAGCCACCTCACCTGGCCTGAGTTCCTCTAAGCTGTGTGACCTTGGGCGAGTGAATTTACCTCTCTGATCCTCTGTTTGCTCACCTGTGATTTGGAGAGGATGGTGACAGAGCCAACCGTAACAAAGGCACACAGAGATAAAGCCTGTCAGAGGCTTAGCCCACTGCCTATGTCAGAGTAGGCTTTCAATGAATGGTAATGCTCAATGAATCCTAACGGGTTTTCTTACTGTAGCTGACCTTGAACTTTAAGTCAACTTTGTGGGAATAATAATAATTGTTATAATAAAAGAACCTGACCTTGGTAAGTAGTTAGCAAAAGTGTGCATAACAATATTATTATAAAATTATCTATTATTATATAACAATATTAAAATGAAAAATATATTAAAAATAATTTGTATCTGATTTTAAATATTTTAGTACATTATTTTAATATAATTAATATAACATATTATATTAATATAATAAATAATTAATATGACATATTATTTAATATAATATTATTATTTTTAAGTGCCTGATGTTGAGTATTTTAACAACCACAAGAGCAGCAGGAACTATTGTTATCCCTTTTCTTTTTTTTTTTTTTTAAATTTGAGACAGAGTTTCATTCTTGCCATCGAGGCTGGAGTGCAATGGCATGATCTCGGCTCACTGCAACTTCCGCCTCCCGGGTTCAAGCAATTCTCCTGCCTCAGCCTCCCGAGTAGCTGGGACTACAGGCACCCACCACCATGGTACCTAACAATACAAATAATTTTTGTATTTTTAGTGGACAGGGTTTCACCATGTTGGCAAGGCTAGTCTCGAACTCCTGACCTCTGGTGATCTGTCATCTGGGCCTCCCAAAGTGCTAGCATTACAGGTATGAGCCACTGTGCCTGGCTGGCCTCTTTTACTCTTTTGAGAAGGGGTCTTGCTCTGTTGCCCAGCCTGGAGTGCAGTGGCACGATTATAGTTCACTGCAGCCTTGAACTCCTGAGCTCATGCCATCCTATCTCCTGCTAGTAACCACTAGCAAGAAAACTAAACCCCAGAGAGGTTAAGGAACTTACCATAGGTCACGCAATTAGGAAGTTGTAGAGACAGGCAAGCCATGTTACCTCTGACGCCTCAGTTTCGTTACCTGTAGGGTGGTGAAAATAATAATAGTAGCACCCTCTCAGGCCTGTTGTAAAGATTTAGTGAGCTGACACAACGTTTTCAGAGAAAGATAGGTTGTGGGCCAGGCGCGGTGGCCTGTAATCCCAGCACTTTGGGAGGCTGAGGTGGGCGGATCACAAGGACAGAAAATCAAGACCATCCTGGCTAACACGGTGAAACCTGGTCTCTACTAAAAACACAGAAATTTAGCCTACTGTGATGGCACGTGCCTGTAGTCCCAGCTACTAAGGAGGCTGACGCAGGAGAATCGCTTGAACCCAGAAAGCAGAGGTTGCAGTGAGCCAAGATTGTGCCACTGCACTCCAGCCTGGGTGACAGAGCGAGACTCCCTCTCAAAAAAAAAAAAAAAAGAATCACTGAACTGTGTGAAAGTCATCTACTCTTTCAATTTCCAATACTTGGAGGAGAGAGGCTCAGTCGGTGCTAATATGTTCTATGTATCTTAACAGTTAATGACTTTGAGAAAAAAGAAAAGCAAAGCCCTTCCTTAACCAATAGTATTCAGTTAGAATTTAGTGACATTCTTTGGTTACATTGTATTTGTTTTTAAATAAGCTTGTTTTCATGGTAGGCCATATCCACTTTCCATGTACAGTACGGTTACAAAGTTTCCTTTTTAAGATAATAATTTCTTGGCCCAGTGCAGTGGCTCATGCCTGTAATTCCACCATTGCACTCCAGCCTGGGCAAAAAGAGTGAAACTATCTCAGAAAAAAATAAATTAATAAAATAAAAACAAAATAAAATTTAAAATATATATATTACATATTTTATACATATGTAATATATATATAATATTTTGGCCAGATGCGGTGGCTCATGCCTGTAATCCTAGAACTTTGTGAGGCTGAGGTGGGCAGATCACGAGGTCAAGAGATCGAGACCAGCCTAGCCAACATGGTGAAACACTATCTCTACTAAAAATACAAAAATTTGCTGGGCGTGGTGGTACGTGCCTGTAGTCTCAGCTACTTGGGAGGCTGAGGCTGGAGAATCACTTGAACCCAGAGATTGCAGTGAGCCAAGATCACGCCGCTATACTCCAGCCTGGCAACAGAGCAAAACTGTCTCAATAAATAAATAAATTAGAGAGAGAGAGAGAGAGAGAGAGAGAGAGAGAGAGAGAGATGGAGTCTTGCTCAGTTGCCTAGGTTGGAGTGCAGTGGTGCAATCCTAGTTCATAGCAGTGTCAAACTCCTGGGCTCAAGCAATCTTCTCACCTTCGCCTCCCAAGTTGCTGGGATTACAGGTGTGAGCTACCATGCGCTGGTGAAAATAAGTTTACTTCAGTTTTACAATTGTGGTGGTGGTTACACAAATCTATACCTGTGATACTATTACATAGATTTGTTCTAATTTTTCTGAAAAAATGAAAAGAAAATTGCCTAACATATGGATGCATGTGAAAAGCTGTTGAAATCTGAATATGGTCTATAGATCATATTTATGTCATTTTTCTGATTGTGAAACTGTATAGTTATATAAGATACCACTGGGAGAAACTGGGTGAAGGTTACCTGGGATTGGTGTATACTATTGTTGCAGGCTCCTGCAAGTTTATAATTATTCTAATTTACATATATATATAATTTTTTTTTATATACAAGGTCTCACTCTATTGCCAGGCTGGAGTACAGTGGTGCAAACACAGGCCACCATAGCCTCAACCTCCTGGGCTCAAGTGACCCTCACGCCTCACCCTCCCAAGTAGCTGGGACTACAGGCCTGGCAAATTTTTTCCATTTTTTGTAGACCAGTTCCCACTATGTCTCCCAGGCTGGTCTCAAATTCCTGGGCTCAAGCAATCCTTCCATCTCAGCCTCCCAAAGTGCTAGGATTACATGTGTGAGCCACCGTGCCTGGGCTAAAAATCTTTTTTTTTTTTTTTTTTTTTTTGGCAGAGTCTCACCGGTTGCCCAGGCTGGAGTGCAATGGCACGATCTCAGCTCACTGCAAGCTTCGCCTCCCGGGTTCAAATAATTCTCCTGCTTCAGCCTCCTGAGCAGCTGGCATTACAGGTGTCCACCACCACACCCAGCTAATTTTTGTGTTTTTAGTAGAGACAGGGGTTTCACCATGTTGGCCAGGGTGGTCTCGAACTCCTAACCTTGTGATCTGCCCACCTCAGCCTCCCAAAGTACTGAGATTACAGGCGTGAGCCAATGCGCCTGGCCTAAAAATCTTTTTTCTAAAGGGATTGATTTAGATTTTTAATTAATACATGAATGGATAAACACAATGTGTGAGGTTCGTCTGTACCATGGAATATTATTCAGCCCTAAAAAGGAAGGAAATTCCAATACAGGCGACAACATGAGTGAACTTTAAGGACATCAAGCTCGGTGAAATAAGCCAGACACAAAAGGACAAATCCTCCATGATCCCACTCCTAGGAGGTCCCTAAAGTCCTCAGAGTCACCGAGACAGGAAGTAAAATGGGGGTCACCAGGGGCTGGGGAGAGGGGTAGGGAGTGAGTGTTTCTCGGGGACAGAGTTTCAGTTTGGGAAGATAAGAAAGTTCTGGAGAGGGTGGTGGTGACAGTTGCACAGACACTGAACTGTGTACTTGATGACAATTAAAATGGGCAGTTTCTTGTTATGTAACTTTTACCACAATTTTACAAAGTACTGATTTAGGTTTTTAAGAGAGGTTTGGGGCAGGACATGGGTGGCTCATGCCTGTGATCTCAGCATTTTGGGAGGCCGAGGCAGGCAGATCACTTGAGGTCAGGAGTTCAAGACAAGCATGGCCAACATGGCAAGACCCCCATCTCTACTAAAAATTTAAAAAAATAAAATCAGCCAGGCGTGTTGGTGCCCACCTGTAGTCCCAGCTACTCGGGAGGCTGAGGTATGAGAATCCCTTGAACCCAGGAGGTGCAGGTTGCAGTGAGTCAAGATTGCACCACTACACTCCAGCCTGGGAGACAGAGCAAGACTCTCTCTTGCCGGGTGCAGTGGCTCACACCTGTAATCCCAGCACTTTGGGATTATGAGGCGGGTGGATCACCAGGTCAGGAGTTCAAGGCCAGCCTGGCTCACATGGTGAAACCCTGTCTCTACTAAAAATACCAAAAAATTAGCCAGGTGTGGTGGCGGGCACCTGTAATCCCAGCTACTCGGGAGGCTGAGGCAGAGAATTGCTTGAACCCAGGAGGTGGAAGGCAGTGAGCCGAGATCATGCCACTGCACTCCAGCCTGGGCAACCGAGCAAGGCTATGTATCAAAAAAAAAAAAAAAAAAAAATGCCAGGGGCAGTGGCTCAGGCCTGTAATCCCAGCATTTGGGAGGCTGAGGCAGGTAGATCATTAGGTCAGCAGTTTGAGGCCAGCCTGGTCAATATGATGAAACCCCATCTCTACTAAAAATACAAAAATTATCTGGGCATGGTGGTGGACACCTGTAATCCCAGCTACTTGGGAGGCTGAGGCAGGAGAATTGCTTGAACCTGGTAGGCGGAAGTTGCAGTGAGCCAAGATTGAGCCATTGTACTCCAGCCTGGGCAACAAAGCAAGACTACATCTCAAAAGAAAAAAAAAAGAAGAAAAATACAACTAAAGCTTAACCTGACCGTGTATAGCACCCTTCCACAAACACACCATTTAGCTACAGCCCTAGCCCCCAAATCCCCTCCCCAGATAGACCAGGAGGACAAACAGACACCACCTCCACCACCCAGCTCCCCAGCTGCAACGCTGACTCCTTCCCCACGGAGTAATCTTGAAACAGTCTCTGCTCTGAGTGTGGGGGAAGCAGACGGTCTCTGAGGCCCCTTTCTGCTCATAGCTGGAGCAGGACCCAGCTGCTGAGATCCCGAATCTTGGCAAGGGTTTAATAGCAGGCAGTAATGTAGTGACTGGCACCCACGCCCAGCCCAGCCTGGAGCACTTGGGCAATCTTGGCAATGACTAGGGAGGACACAGCAGCCAGGCAGCTGGGTGGGAGCCCAGGGAGAGCTCTGCCTCCGCTAGGGGGAGAGGAGGGGCTAGAGAGAGGGTGACAAACAGAGGCGTATGAGCTCCCAGTAGTTACTGTAACAAATGCCACAACCTTAATAGCTTAGCATAACACACATTTATCCTCTTACCTTTCTACAGGTCAGGACTCTGGAAAGAGTTTTACAGGCTACAGGTGTCATCACAGCTGTGTTCCTGGTGGAGGCTCCAGGAGAGAACCCATTTCCTGCCCTGGCCAGTGTCTAGAGGCCACCCATGTCCCTCAACTAGAGGTCCCGTCCCCCACCTTCACAGCCACAGTGCAGCCTCTGCCAGTCTCACTTTTTTTTCTGAGATGGAATCTCGCTCTGTTGCTTAGGCTGGAGTGCAGGGGTGCAATCTCAGCTCACTGTGACCTCTGCCTCCCAGGTTCAAGCAATTCTCCTGCCTCAGCCTCCTGGGCAGCTGGGATTACAGGCATGCGCCACCACGCTTCGCTAATTTTGTACTTTTAGTAGAGATGGGGTTTCTCCATGTTGGTCAGGCTGGTCTCGAACTCCTGACCTCAGGTGATCCACCCGCCTCGGTCTCCCAAAGGGCTGGGATTACAGGTGTGAGCCGCTGCACCCAGCCTCTTCTTTGTTGCTTTTTTGAGACAGAATCTTGCTCTGCTGCCCAGGCTGGAGCGCAATGGCACGATCTCGGCTTACTGCAACCTCTGCCTCCCAGGTTCAAACAATTCTCCTGCTTCAGCCTCCCGAGTAGCTGGGATTACAGGCGCCTGCCACCACACCTGGCTAATTTTTGCATTTTTAGTAGAGACGGGGTTTCACTATGGGCCAAGCACGGTGGCTCACGCCTGTAATCCCAGCACTTTGGGAGGCCGAGGTGTGCGGATCACAAGGTCAAGAGATTGAGACCAACCTGGACAACATGGTGAAACCCCCATCTCTACTAAAAATACAAAAAATTAGCTGGGCGTGGTGGTGCACACCTGTAGTCCAAGCTATTGAGGAGACTGAGGCAGGATAATCGCTTGAACCTGGGAGGCGGAGGTTACGGTGAGCTGAGATCTCACCATTGCACTCCAGCTTGGTTGACAGAGCGAGACTCTGTCTCAAAAAAAAAAAAAAAAATTAGAAGTGTGTGATGTTTGCAATTCACTTTGAAGGGCAGCAAAAAGATAAGATGGAGTGATGACTAGATGAAAGTACGGCTATTTTAACAGCTCTGTGATTGAGCAAATAGAATGAAATACTGTAAAATCTAGGCCAGGCATTGGCAACTACAACCAGTGTATTGTTTGGTTTATTCATTTATGTATTTGAGACAGAATCTTGCTCTGTCGCCCAGGCTGGAGTGCAGTGGCACTATCTTGGCTCACTGCAACCTCCGCCTCCTGGCTTCAAGTGATTCTTCTTCCTCAGCCTCAGCTTCCTCCTCAGCTGGGACTACAGGCACCCACCACCATGCCTGCCTAATTTTTGTATTTTTAGTAAATACAGCATTTCGCCATTTTGGTCAGGCTGGTCTCGAACTCCTGACCTCAGGTGATCTGCCCGCCTCTGCCACTCAAAGTGATGGGATTACAGGTGTGAGCCACTGCATCTGTAATTTGTTGTTTGTAAATGAAGTTATGTGAATAAATTTTTATTGGCACACAGACACACCTATTTGTAAGTTGTCTATGGCGATTTTTATGCTATACTGCAGCAATCCCCAATCTTTTCCTCACCCAGGCCCAGTTTTGTGGATGACGATTTTATCACAGAGGTGGAGGATGGTTTCAGGATGATTCAAATGCATTACATTTATTGTTCGCTTTATTTCTATTATGATTACATTGTAATATATACGGAACTAGTTATACAGCTCACATCATGTAGAATCAGTGGGAGCTCTGTGCTTGTTTTCCTGCAACTAGACGGCCCCAACTCGGGGTGGTGGAAGGCTGGGAGACACTGACAGATCATCAGCCATTCGATTCTTTTTTTTTTTTTTTTTTTTTTTTTGATGGAGTATAACACGTTTGCCCAGGCTGGAGTGCAGGGGTGCGATCTCGGCTCACTGCAACCTCCGCTTCCCAGGTTCAAGCAATTCTACCGCCTCAGCCTCCTGAGTAGCTGGGACTACAGGCACACACCACCACGCCTGGCTAATTTTTGTATTTTTGGTAAAGATAGGGTTTCACCATGTTGCCCAGGGCTGGTCTCAAACTCCTGACCTCAGATGATCCACCAGCTTCGGCCTCCCAACGTGCTGGGATTACAGGGGTGAGCCACCACGCCCGGCCCAGCTAATTTTGTAATTATTACTCCTGGAAACGGGGTCTCCCTATGTTGCCCAGGCTGCTTTCAAACTCCCAGGCTCAAGTGATCCTCCCACCTCGTCCTCCCAAACTGCTGGGATTCCAGGTGTGAGCCACTGCGTCTGGCCTTCACATTATCTTCCAACATGGGTTAATTCCATGACTCACTAGAAGAAAGGTTTTCAGATAAAATAGAGGACACCCAGTTAAATCAGAACTTCAGTTTAACGATGGATAAGGTTTTAGCATAAATATGTTCCAAATACTGCATAGAATCGGATTATCCTAAAAATTATTCTTCATGTATCTGAAATTCAAATTTAAATGAGCCTTTTTTATGTACTAAAACTGGAAACGCTAATCTGAAAGTATCTCTTGAACTGAGCCTGTCTCATTCTTTCCACTAAAAAAAAGTTCCAAAAAAAGTTTTCATTAAGTGGCATTATGTCACTTCTTTTTCTTTCCTTTCTTTCTTTCTTTTTTTTTTTTTGGAGATAGAGTTTCGCTCTTGTTGCCCAGGATGCAGTGCAATGGCAAAATCTCGGCTCACTGAAACCTCCATCTCCCTGGTTCAAGCAATTCTCCTGCTTCAGCTTCCAGAGTCGCTGGGATTACAGGCATGTGCCACCACTCCTGGCTACTTTTGTATTTTTGGTAGACATGAGGTTTCTCCGTGTTGGTCAGACTGGTCTCGAACTCCTGACCTCAAGTGACCCGCCTGCCGCGGCCTCCCAAAGTACTGGGATTACAGGCGTGAGCCACTGCACCTTGCCGGCATTATGTCATTTCTATTGCCTCCTCTACCAAAATCCAATGGCCCCAAATGGGTATTCTGAGATTAATCTTTTATTTCACTCTTTTCTTTCCTTTTCCTTTTCTTTCCTTTCCTTATCTTTTTTCTTCCTTCCTTCCTTTGTTTTCTTTCTCTTTCTTTCTTTTTCTTTCTCTCTCATTTCTTTCTTTTTTTTCTGGATCTCGCTCTGTCACCCAGGCTGGAGTGCAGTGTTGCAATCATAGCTCACTGCAGACTCGACCTCCTGGGCTCAAGCGATCCTCCCACCTTGGCCTCTCAAAATGTTGGGATAATCCTGAGGCCTCTCTTCTTGGCTTGTAGGTGGCTGTCCACACACCATCTATATCTGGTGGTCAGCCATCACTCCCAGCCCCTTTTTCCACCAGTCATCTGCAAGGAAGTGCTAACAGCTTGCCCCCAAATGTATTGCTGCTAGGATTTCTTTTTTTTTTTTTTTTTAGAGACGGGGTTTCACCATGTTGGCCAGACTGGTCTCGAACTTCTGACCTCAGGTGATCCGCCCGCCTGGGCCTCCAAAGTGTTTGGATTACAGGCGTGAGCCACCGCGCCCTGCTGCTAGGATTTCTGCCAGATTCTAAGATTCAAAGGTTTAAAATCTGTCCGTCTAGCTGAGAACTCATATGTTTTTTCCTTCAACATCACACTGGAACTTACTCTGGTCCAGCAGAGAGAAGGTTCTCTGCCCTCTCCCTTCTTTCCTTCTTGAAGGCTGAGCCCGAGGAGGGAAAATAGGAAAAGGAAAGATAAAGAGGGATCTTACTGTTACGGCTTGGATTGTATCCTGTAAAAAGATATGTAGGCCAGGCGCCGAGGCTCACGCCTGAATCCCAGCAATGTGGGAGGCTGAGGCGGGCGGATCATGAGATTAGGAGATCGAGACCATCCTGGCTAACACGGTGAAACCTCGTCTCTACTAAAAATACAAAAAAGTAGCCGGGTATACTGGCACGTGCCTGAAGTCCCAGCTACTCGGGAGGCTGAGGCCAGAGAATCACTTGAACCCAGGAGGCGGAGGTTGCAGTGAGCTGAGATTGCGCCACTGCACTCCAGCCTGGGTGACAGAGCGAGACTCCATCTCAAAAAAAAAAAAAAAAAAAAAAAAAAAAAAAAAAATATTGTGTGGGGGGCGGAGCGGCAGGGGAGAAGATGTATTT